>VMDO01016069.1:0-32289 GCA_007922755.1 Pedetes capensis | reverse complement strand
GCCCATATAGTTCTAAAAAGAAATATTGAATGAAGTGTCCATAATATATGCTTAGCACCATAATATTGTCTCAGCATTGTGTTAAATATTATGAAACATAACCATAAAGTATAAAAATTAACCTCTATTTTAAAAGAGTTTGTAATTTGGTTAGGGAGAAGATATTAATGCACATGAAAATACAGCAGTGATATTTTGAAAGGACATAATATAGGCAGTTATATAGGAACCACTCTTGGACTCCTTTAAAGACTTGCAACCAATATCTATAACATTAAGTCACATTTGGTTACCCCCCAATTTTTCCAGTCTTCTGAGCTTACCTTTTACCATTTGACTAAATTCCAAGTTCCACCCCAGTGAATGTATGAAATCCAGACCTCATTTTGGCCATTTCTGAGATCCTCACAATGTAGGCTGTTGTTATCATTCAATTTCGATTATCTTGGATTCTCCAGAAATTGTCTGTCCACCCCATCATTGGTTCTCTTTGCTGAACCTGTTCTGCCTAGTCAATTTCACCCTGTAACCTGGATATAAAGCCTTATGTTGATTTTTCTACAATAGTTTGCAATTGTATACAGTTTAACAAACTGACCAGAAGTCTTAAAGTTTTGATTAATGAAAATAACCTTAAAACTTGATTATACAGTATCATATCTCCTGGAATAAATCATCTATGTCTCTTCTTTTTGTATTCCAAGACTCTTCTGACTTCTACAGTCTAAGACCCTTCTTCCCCAATTACTAAATCTCTATACTCTTTTCTTTCATTCCTTCAGTGCAAATACCCAAACCAGATACATGACAACATCTCCGACAGAGTAAGCTCAAGGCCATATTTAGATTTGTCCCTCTAATAAACTGTGGAGAAAATAAAGACTTATTTCTATGCTTCTCATAATCAAGAGTTCATTATACAACAGTCATTATTGTTCAAGTGGAATAAAAAAAGAACTTAAACACTATTTGTTGAATTCAGCTTAAAAGTACAATAATATTTATCCATTTTTAACATTAGTCACTCAAATCCACTGCAAATCTATCTTACCTTTGAACTATTGCTATGGATCTGTAACTGCTGAATTGGGAAAATATTTAAACATCTTTTAATTTAAAAAAACAGTTTAATAAATTATACCACAAATATAAAATCACATCCAATATATCCATAACATAGAATGAGAGCATAACTTTGTGTTTTTGAGGATATGATCCTGTCCACAAGATAGTGTTAAATAAAAAATGTTAAGATGTGCAGTTTATATACTGTATAAAATAAACACTTTTGTATCTACCTAAAATAATCTTTGGAAGTAGAGTGAGAGAGGGATTCTTGCAATGCACATATTCACTTTTGTTCCTTTTTAATTTGGAACTATGTAAATATATTACCTCATTTTAAATATTTTATTTAAAATAAATAAAATATTAAAATATTTACATTTAATATTTTAAGATATATCTTTTGGCAAAGATAAAAATTCCCAGTTGTGTCTATTATGAGATTCTTTTATTACCAGTTCCATAACATATAGGGTTTAAGGGCTGACTTCTTGAAAAATTTATTGATTATTTCAGATTCAACTAAAAAGATATACATCATAACCTTTGGTTCAAGGTATTATGCTCTTGGGAGATAAAATTAAAATAAAGACTCTATTGCCAAAAAAATACAATAGAAGAACCAGATATTTTTAAATAAAAGGTAAATTGGGATAAATATAATTAGTAAGACAATAAAGTTTTACTGTATCTTTCAAAATTCTCCTAGAGTTACCATGAAGTGTTGAGTTTACACACTTATTAAGAATTTCTAGAATATTACTTTTAAATTCATTTATTTTATGTAAATCCCTAAAGTATTGTGAGGTATATGCTTTGAATATTATTGACATAGATGAGATTTTTTAAAAACTATTTATTAAAATATTACAGAAAATGAATTGTAAAAAACCTGCAATAAACACTTATTTAAGCGTATTTATTGTTACAATTTTACAAAAACTTCCTCCAAACAGAGATTTAATGTTTATCTCAGAAATCATGTAAAACAGATGCCAAAAAACCATGTTAGCACATAAATTAACTATTTTAACTATTGGTCTGTCCTATTAATTTTCTGTTATCTGTTATTTTATTTCCTCCTCATAATTAAGTGGTTTTGAGTGTGAAGTGTTGTGTGTGAACCGCATATTTTTGTTACTGTCATTTAAATATTCAACAGCTTGGGACTGATAAAAGATCTATAATATCCCCCAAAGTGAAAGGAAGAAAACCAGACATGAATGTTACAAAGTTAGAAGTCTGAGTATCTTAAAAAGGAGACAATAGCAATAATATGTGACCACATAAGCCACATTTCCCTTTCTCTGCAGGAAGGGATCCAGTATGTATAAAGCTCATAACATATATACTCAGGGCAAGGAGAGAAAGCTGAGAACAGAATGAAAATAATTCCAAGTGCAACTTTAGGTGCAAGGACTTAGAAGAGGCTATTCCATGGAGGGTCCTAATTCTTAAGATTATTTGCCTTATAAACATTAACTATGTTTCTCTTAGTAAACAAACTTCCTTAAACTCCATTCTCTGGTTCAGCCTGAACAATTATTTGGAATTAGGGAAAGATATAAACACCAATAAGCTCATTAGTAATTAAAAGAACTTTTCCATCACACTACCTAGATTATACTCCCATTTATTAGACTTTTCTCCACTTGAAAAAGTAAAATTATATTTGCAATATCAGATTCAGTAGAGCAGACCAGAAAATTTCTCTTGCAGAATACATCTTGCAATGCAATTTACATACTGTTCCTGTAGCCTACACGTGAAAATTCAACAATTATTTTATTCATTCCTCATAAGTGAGATGTAGTAGCTATTCTGACAATTAACTCTTCTTCCATAGAGCATTTATTAGTATGATAACATGTAGCTCTTTTCCTTAGACAGAATTCCCCTCCATTCAGTATTGACTGCAGAGATATGCTGAATTTCCCTTGATAGTAAGGGTAAAGGCAGACACTTCTAGGTCTTCTCTCTTTCATTATACCAGGGGTGGAAACCAGCTTCAGCTAATTCTGGTAACCATGTTATCTTACTCCCCAAACAGGGAAAATGATGGGGAAGAGAGACAGCAGAAGTTCTGAGAAGCATCCCCTGGTTATTGTTGCTAGGGCAACTGCTACTTGGCATTCTCCAAATAGTCATCGTCTGTCACACTTGGGGTATAATTCACAGGCATGCAACACATTTGAGTGGATCTTAAAAAAAAATAGTCATAGAGGGGATGAGGATTCATGTAAATAGATGAGAGAGTTTTAAATAAGCACATAAACAAAAATGCATGCTTAATATTTAGAAAGAGAAGAGAAGATAGGAATAAGGTGAGTACATTTTTGATGAGTATGACTGCTAAATGTTATTATGTTGTATATTATAGAAATTAGCCTCTACTCAATCCCAAAAATTGTGTACCCATTTGCCTCCTTTTATAAGAATCTCTTCTTCCTTCACATAATAGTTGTCTATAGAATGACTTCAGACTTAACATATGTAGAGGTTTAGATGTCATTTTTCTTTTCACAATCCTTAAGAGAACAAAGAATGTTTTTAAATAATTCATTGTTTACCAGAATGTCTGATTTAGAAATCCAGCTGGATTTGTTATAAGAGAAGACAACATATTTATTACTCACATACTTATTGACAAACCAGCCATGAGCCTTAAAATAACACTGGTTAAATCTAAGTTTTATGTTTCCTTTTTTAATGTCTTCATTTCTTAATGCCAAGATGTCTGTTTAATCTCTCTAAGCATTGTTTCTCTTAACTTTATATGAAAGTCACTTTAGATTTTTTTTAAAAAGAGGCATTGCTACTTAAATCATACAGCAGAAAGGAAACCTTAAAAATATCTATCATCAAAGTCCATAAAACCTCAACAGTTTCAACCTCCTCTAGCATTTGCTCATGTCAGCATCATAAAAACATGAAGGAAATCACATCAATGTACCACATTTAGAAAATGGGCTTTAATAGCAAATGGGATTTTTGGAAGTAAGTGGAAATAATGAAAAAAAATTTTACCCAAATTGCACCAAACATATATATATATATACATATATATATATATATATATTTAAAGATAAAGGAATGAAAATTGAAAAAAAAACAATTTCTGATAATGGTGTTACCAAAAGCTTTTGCTTGCTCTTAGAATTGCTAAAGTCCTCTCATGAAAGCCAAATATATAATTCTATATAATTAAGATAATGTAAAAGACAGCAAAGCAAATAAAGAAAATATACCGCCTTCCTTATTAGGCTTTAACATTGCAAGTTGGTTCAGCCAAGTCAACCCATATTTGGTACTATTCTACATGTTATCTTTAATGAAATCACCCAAATTTTTTGAACCAAACATACACTTGGAACTCCAGATGATGAATAATCACATAAAGATATTCACAATGAAAATGATGAATTGTTTTTGCTAAACATGTATCAGATGCTGATTATTACTTTATATAGATTAACTCATTTAATGCTCACATTATGAGACCCTGAATTAAATTATTCCCACTGTACATATTAAGGAACTAACATACATAAAAGCTATGAAACAGGGTCAAATTTGCATGACAAAGAAATGGCAGCACCAGAATAGAATCTCCAGTTTTTAGATTAGTGTTTTGTATGCTATGGAAATTTAGTTGGATGCCCGTTCTCCACTTAGGCCTGTGATCTCTTCTCTGGAGGATTTCTGCGAGTTTGGCCTGCAGCTGCTCTGTCTAACCCCCATCTTTCACATGGCAGATGCATCTGTTTGTCTTTCTTTTGGATCTTTGGTTCTTGTTCCTAATCCCTTATGAGACTAAGAATTGCACTGAACCTCAATATTATAGGTTAAAGCAACTGAGAAGCTCACCAATGTATCCTAAGTCTTATTTTTCTCTTTTGATGTGCTCTACTGACATCACCTTGCCTAAGTAAATATCTAATCCCTAGTAATATCTTCCTTAACTTCTAGATTGTTTCTTTGCTTTAAATGCCTTGGGTATTGCACCATGTGATTTTGCAGTTCCTCTGCTGTGCACCTAAGGAATTGGTTGCTGGAAAAACACCTCCTGCTCTACTCCTTTTCCCCTCACATGAGTGAATACCCCTTGAGAAGTCTTATGCCTTATTCTTCTCTAGTGTGAAATAGAATTTTCAAAATAATATAACCTGTATCATATTGTTGTTTTTAGGTGCTTTCGAGTTAGCGTCCGACTCATAACGACCCTACGTAAAACAGGCAAAACATTGTTCTCATTGCTTCTCTGCTATTCATAGGGTTTTCAATGGTGAATTGATTTTGGGGAGTAGGTTGCCAGGTCCTTCTCCCAAGTACCATATTAGTAAGGATGAAATATTAGTTAGCAAGGAAAATGGTGAAGTGTGGAAAATGGTGAAGTGAAGAGTGAATCTTGGCTACTTTCACTATCTGTTTCCAAAACTAATTTGTATTCATGATCCTTATACACAGAAGATTTCAATACCAGATCATAAATTAAATGGGAGCATTAGCAAAGAAATAGCTTTTTAATTTCCATAAATGATTATACTAGTCGCTATATAGAAGCAAGCATCCACCAATCTCAATGGCTTTTGATAACAATTTATTTTTCACTCATTCACCCATCCCTTGAAAGTTAACATGGAGAATCTGCTCATCATAGTCATTCATGTTCCAGGTTCATGGACTGTCTATCTTAGCCCATGATCTCATGTGCCTCAGACAAGAAGGGAATATGACAAAACAGACAGCACCTTTAAATTTCTGCCACAAACTGAACATATTACTTCTATTCGCATAATACTGGGCAAAGTAAAACAGTACAGCTACCACTAACATTTAAGATGGCAGGGAAATATGTATAAGGATGTCTAGGAATAGCCCTATGTACCATGGCAAGGGATCTACCGTTTACTGCTTTTCTCTAGAGCAAATCCATGTATTAGTGCAAACGGGGTTAGTTTATTATCTTAGTCCCCGAATTGTGTGGCAAGTAGTGAGGAAGAAAAAGGTAATAACAGGGGGTGTAGATATCTAGGATATATCAGGGTAAAGTAGGGCAGCATAGTTACAGATGAGGCAGGGGGAGAGAGGACGGCCAGATGCAGTCACCTTTAGCAAGTTTTACTCAAAGGAGAGAACCTACCTTTTTTGGAAAGAATTTTAGAGAAACTAGGATATTGGTTATATCAAAGAAGACGTGAAAGGAGATATGCAGCCAGGATGCATTGTGCATTACTCAGTATGTCCCTGAGTGAGATGAAGATGTGACATTATCTCATTTCCAATTCCTCTTTGACACTTGTATTTATGAACTTTATGAAGTCAAATGTCCCATTTGTGCCTGGTCTAAAACCTCTTGGTGTGTCTATTGCCAAAAGTTCCAAAGGAACATGGTGCCATGCTGCGCTCCTATAATCTCAGTGACTCAGGAGGCTGAGGCAGAAAGATCACAAGTTTGAGGCCTGAGGCAGCCTGCAAAATTTAGGAAGATGCTGTGTCAGATTTTTTTAGTGTTTTTTTTAGATGGTCTAGGGGTACAGTTCACTGATAGAGCACTTGTTTAGCATGTGCAAGGCCCTGGGCTCAAAACCCCCATACTGAAAAAAGAAGTCTAATGATATGTCTGCAAAAATAATTCTGTGCCTGAATTATGTTTCTTGGATGAACACAGACCAAAATTCTACCATTAAAATCTCTGAGTAATGAATAAAAACCATAATGACTTAAACATGTTATTAAGATGCAGAATATGTTGAAATTTTACTATAGTGAAATCATTTAATCTATGATCCCATGCCTACCTAGCACCATGATTCATTCGTACATAGCACAGGGAGCCACTGGTTCCAAAATGATCTTCCCAAAGAATGAACATATTATAGGAATGATAAAGGGGAGGAGATAGCTCCTCCTCTACACAATCTGTGCTTGCTTTAGAATATAATACTAAAACACTGGAGATATTTAGAAATTTGGGAAAAAGTAAGGTTAGTCAATAGTTATTTTTGTATAGTCAATCCTAGCCGCTTGATTGTTTCAGAGCATGAAATCATTATTTCATTTTAGCTTCCTATATGCTTATAGATTATTAATGAAACGTATACCAGGAAATTCAAATACTGTAGTCATGATATATGAACACCACAGCCTCTGCCAAAAGTATTACTGTATCCTGTATCCTGCCTTACAGGGTATATTTACATTGTAATTACTCTTAGACATTCAAACATAACCAGAGATTATTAATAGAACAGAACAGAAAAGCATCTATTTGCATGGCAAGTGAAGATGTTTCTCAGAAAAACTCTACTCCTGGGATAACATGGATCTTGGGACCCTGAGTTTGACCAAGTTATAGGACATAAGTTGTTGGAAGGAAATAAGGATTCTAAGTGTAGTGCGATGGCTCTTATAAAACTCCAATACTGGGCCAGACATTAGCTACATACAAAAGACAGAGAGAAGCCTTAAAGTAACATTAAATATGTTTAAAGTAAAAAGTTTAAAACATAGTTTAAAATGATATTTTAGGATTCTCTGTAATCAACTTGAAAACTATACTTTTAGATTCATTTCTTCATAGTATAACAGGTAAATTTATTAGATCTGTCATACACAAGTACCCAAGAAACTATGCAGATATCAAAAATGAAAATGGGCTTTACTCTATGAACTTCACACAGCTTTGGGGATCCATGAGCTCTAGGGACAATTGAAAGAGAATGCCTCTGCTCATTAGAACAACAGGAGGGAAACATGGCTGTGCACCTGAGGCAAGTCATGGCAGGGGCTGCCCTTTTGGCAGAGTGGAGGCAGCCATCAGAGATGAGATGGCGGATCTGGGTAGCAGGGAGCACTGAAGGTGTCCACCACATCAATTATATTCTGTGGGTGGTGGAGTTGGATCAAGCATTAGAAGACAAACATCTCAGCCAAAATAAGGGCAAGAAGTGGCGGGATTGAATGTCTGAGGACATCTATGCTTGCACAGTGGCTGTAGCAACAAGGAACAACTATGCCATGCAGAGAAGTTTGTGGCATTGTCCAGTTATATCTCTACAGCAGTACTTCTTCACCTCTGAACATTTGACAAACCGTTGGACACTAACATATGTGAGTCCAGGGTCTTTGTAGGAAGCTAAGATACATATATTATAATGGCAATGGTCTTTTTTTATTAATTTAGACATGATCTTACATATACTCCTAATCTGATGAGGTATGAATGTCTAAATTTTCTAACCTGATCATTTTTAAGTTTATGGGAAATGTATTATATTGCACTGCATATTTGTTAATGGTAATTCAAGGAGCAATAATTTTTGCCCCTATAGTTGATTGCAAAGCATCCCTAAAGATAGGAAACTTTTGAAAAGATTATTTTAGTAACTGATCCAGAACATATTATGTGGATTCTTCTTAGATTAAATCACAAGGATTTAAACTTATATACTAGGGAGATACAAGGCTTAAAGTATATTGTAAACTTTTACCTAATGTTCTGTGTGTTCCCTGATCTCTATTTTAATTAACTTTTGTCCTAATAATTTATTTTGTCAAATTTCAATAATCTTTTGGAGATACAATTTCAAAAATAGAACTGTATGACCCAATTATACCACTACGGGGGGTATCCTCAAAGAGAAACAAGTCATTGTACCACAGAGTCACCTGCATCTCCATATTCAATGCAGCACTTTTCACAATAGCAAGGATATGGAATCAACCAAGGTGCCCATCAACAGAAGAAAGGTTAAAAAAAATGGTATCATATACACAATGGAGCCTGCAGTCATAGAACTGTAGCCTCTGATCCTATCAGATCTCGGAAGCTAAGCAGGCTCAAGCCTGGTTAGTACTTGGATGGGAAACAATCTGGGAACACCAGATACTGTAGGCTTGGGAGAAGCATCCAGCAACCCATGCCCCAAAATCAATCTGCCATTGAAAACCCTATGAATAGCAGAGAAGCACTGACAATAGGGTTTCCCCTGTTGTACATAGGGTCACCATGAGTTGGATACCAACTCAACATCACCTAACAACAACAACATACACAATGGAATACTAGTCAGCAATTTAAAAAAATGAAATAATGTCATTTGCAGCAAAATGGATGGAATTGAAAAACATCATCTTAAGTGAATGAACACAAGCCCCAAAAGAGAAATACCGTATGTTCTCACTCATATCTGGGTGCTAAATCATACTTAAAGGAAGGAAAAATATCCTATACATAAATTGAAATATAAAAAATGCACAATTAATCAGCAGAGAAGGGAAAATTTAAGGAGTGGAAAGAAGGAGGGAGGGGTCTAGCAGAGGGAAGCTAAGATTGGAGAAGATGGAATGGAGAGGAGGGTCAATGAGGAGGGGATGAAGGGGAAGAGGTCAATATCAATGTAAACAGTACAACTTCATGAGTATGTTGAAAAAATAGGGGTATATTACCCAAATCAGTATCAGAGTTTGACTACATACTAGTCATAAGTCACCATTAACTTTGTGGATTGATGAAGGTATTGCTAGAAGTGATGTAAATGATGCATAATGGAAAAGGCCAAGTCTGTATTTTGAGATTTCTTTGTTCTCTTTTTCTCTTCTTCTGAGTTGATGTTTACCTGTATATATGTGCCAAAAACTTCAATCTTAACTACTCACAAAGGAAGTCAAAACTCCAAATAAAGAGGTGGAGAAAGAATGGCTTAATGTCTTGTGAAGTGATAGTTTGAAAATAAGTCCTCCCTATAGTATAAAATGATTTTTCTAGAGGGCTTGCACATATGAGAAATGCCAAGAAACATTTGTTGAATAGTATAATCATATTTTAATAAATTTAATTTGAGATAATACTTAAAGCTCTTCTAGTGTACTCTCCAGGATGATGCAAATTGCTTCTATGTTCACCAAGAGCATATTCAATTCCTAAAACCAATAAAAATAATTAACCCCATTATATGCTTAAGGCCTTTGGTTCCAAAGTGCATATCTGGAAAAGAATTTTTACTTACACTGAGCTAAAAGTTTGACCCTCTGAAATATGACCCCCTAGGCCTAGTGTTTCTCTATGAAGTATCACAGAGAAAGCCCATCAGCCAATCTACAAAAAATAACTTAAAATATTCTAATGCACTCATTATGTGCCCTTTGGGGAATCTCTCTTCAGTTTAACAACCTCAGTTATTTTATTCATTCTTTCTCCACTTTTCACCATCCAGGCCATGGTTCCTTGTATTTTATCTAGTTTACCCTGACCTTTTTGAGTAGTGATCCTTACCACTGAACACAGAGTTATGGATATGAACACATCAACATTCATTGCTCATAGTTTTAATAAATATTTAATGACACCACCCCACTATATCCCAGCAATTGTAACAAGCACCAGTGAGTAAACAAGACAAATGGGGTCTTTGCTTGCCTTTGGGAGACTTGAAGTCGAAGATGGTACTGGGATTGTAGTAGAAATAGCCGTGCTAATACTAAATTCTAACAGTGGTAAGGTTATAATCATAATAGGATTGAGTAAGTGTCCATCTCTGGACACAATAATTATATTTTTAAATTACAAAATCATTTTGGTATTTTTAACATCTAGATCAATTTTTTAACTAAAATAAAGCTAATGGTATCCATGCTTTCAAATGATTTGCTAATAAGGTCAGCCATAAAATTAGACATGCCTCAGGTTGTATTTCTCAAAATGAAGAAAAGAATAAAAATTTAAAAAAGAAAAGCCTGAGAGGGAAAAACTAACAACTCCAGACCTCTGGTAAATTTTAACTTGCAAAGATAAAATATATGTTTAAACAAAAATCCCCAAACCCACAAAACACATACTTTTTAGATTTTGTTTTTTCTTCATGCATTGTGCAATAGATAGATTACTAAAATAAAAATCAGAAACCTGGATATCAATTCATGTGGTTGAGATCAACTGAATTACTCTTTTTGAAGCTCAATGCCTTTATCAGAAATATAGAATTTAAAATTTTCTTTCTTCTTTTCTTAGAATCATGTGTCCTATCTATTTGATAATATTTTGAGACTAATGTAACATACAAAAGTGCTCTGAAAGAGTAAGGCACTAAGGCTAGGAATATAGTCCAGTAGTAGAGTGTTTGCCTGGTAAGCATAATGCTGTAGCATCAGTCTCCATAAAAAGGAATAAATAAATAGAAAATAAGGGACAATGGAAAGATATGTTTTTACAGAAGAAAAAATTTGATCATTGCCATAATAGAATAATATTTGTTGGACCTGATCATCTACCACAAATAATTATAAGATGTAATGTCACACACTGAAAGTGTATCACTGTGATCCTCAAAAAAGGAAACTAAAATAGGTTAATTGCACATCTGTCTCAGTTTCCTTTCTGGGAACATTCTTTAAATAGTCATGGAGAAGTAGAGACAAATACAGATCAGTAGTATTGCTGGGTAGATAAACTGAAATCAAGAGGATTTTGGATTGCTGAGGTGATGGAAATTTGTGGGATAAACTCTTAGGGAACTGAGATATGCATAAAGAAGACAGACCAGAAATCTTCATGGGATCCTTCTTGATTCTTTTGTGAAAAATCTAAGTTGTGCTTTCATAGAGTAAGACATTATAGGGTCTGAAAGAGATCTGAGTCAATACTGAATATAAGCTAAGTGAAAATTCTAAAAATTTTGTAGGGTTGAAAGTACCAGGATCCACTTAGTCAAAGTAGCTGAACCTCACTAAATACCAGGGGATTTCATTTTAAACTTCTGAAACACCAAATTTTAGGAGTATGGCTATGCTAGATATACTCAAATCTTGATAGGATCAAGCTTATCTCTAAGTAAATTAATCAGATACCAGAAAAAAAATTAATATATTTTAAAGGAAACCACATAACTTAGTTTCTGCAGTGTAGCATTCACAGTGTTCAATATTGTACTAGACATAGCACTAGTTAGAACTAGACATATGAATTACTAGAGGAATACAGAATAATGCATCACTAGACAAAAACAGAGAAGATACATGAATGACACAGATATTAGAATTATAGTTATGACAAATATGTTGAAGGATTTAAAGGACAAAATGGATATAATAGACTGAAATCTCAGTGGAGAAATGACAACTATAAAAATTGTTGTTAAACTGAAAAATATAATATCTTAAATTTAAAGAAATCCTAACTAGGCTGTCAGTTTGCCATACTGTGGGGGCTTGCATGGTGCTGTGATGCTGAAAATTATGCCACTGTTAATACAGATATCAACCTGAGTTTCCAGACTAAGACAGACTAGGGAGAAGGACATAGTTAGCATAAGCCCCAAGTAATCAGCCATTGAAAATATTATGAATAGCAGAGAAACACTGTCAGATATGTTGTTACTGTTGTTGTTGTCAGATATAATGACAGAAATGAATCTCCCAAGTTGGAAGATACTCCAAGGGAAGAGTTGTCTCCTCAAAGTAGAGTCTATCTTAGTGACAAGATTGGACTATAGCCCTAGGCACCTCCATTTACTGATGTGGCATGACTCAAAATGAGAAGAAACAACTGTAAACATACATTGATAATGAATGTGGAATGTAAAAAGTATGAATCTAGGAAAATAACAAATCATCAAAGGGGAAATGGAGCACATAAACATCAACATTCTAGGCTTCTGTGAGCCAAAATGGATTATCAAGGGCCACTTTGAATCATATAGGTATATGATCTACTAGGCTGGAAATGACAGATTAAAGAGAAATGCAGTTGTATTCATCATGAGAAAAGATATCTCAAGATCTGGCCTAAAGCACAATGTTGTCAATGATAGAATAATATCTCTACACCTACAAGGAAGGCTAGTTAATATGACTACTATTCAAATTTACACACACATCACTAGGACTAAAAATGAAGATAGGGATGATTTTGCCAGCTTCTGCAATCTGAAATAGATCAAACATGCAATCAGAAAATACTGATAATTACTAGTGACTGGAATGCAAAATTGGAAACAAAGAAGAAAGCTCGGTAGTTGGAAAATATAGCTTTGATAACAGAAATGTTGCTGGAAATCACATGATAGAATTTCATCAGACCAATAACCTTTTAACTGAAAATACATTTTTTTGCCAACATAAATGGTAACTAACTATACACATGGACTTCACCAGATGGAACATACAGGAACCAAGCTGAACACATTTTTGGAAAGAAATGATGGAAAATCTCAATATCAAATGTCAGAACAAGACGAGATGTTGATTGTGGATCAGACCATCAACTGCTCATATGCAGGTTCAACCTGAAACTGAAGAAAATTAGAATAAGTGTATAGGAGCCAAGGTATAACCTTGAGTATATCCTACCTGAATTCAGAGACCATCTCAAGAACAGGTTTGATGCATTAGACACTAATGATCAAAGATCAGATATTTGTGACATGATATCAAAGACATCACTCATGAGCAAAGCAAAAGTTTATTAAAAGACAGGAAAAAAAGAGAAAACCAAGTTATTTGCCAAAAGACACTCTGAAACTTTCCTTTGAATGTAAAATAGCTAAAGGAAAAGGAAGATATGATGAAGTTAAAGAACTAAAAGGAAGATTTCAAAAGGCAGCTAAGTATTTAAGAAGATATGTAAAGAACTGGAGATAGAAAACCAAAAGGGAACAAGACACTCTGCTTTTCTCAAGCTTAAGGAATTAAAGAAAAATTCGAGCTTTGAATGGAAATAGTGAAGAAATCTACATGGAAAATATTAAACAATGCAGGAAACATCAAAAAAAGATGGAAGGAATACATAGAGTCATTACACCAAAAAGCATTGGTGGATGACCAATCATCACAAGAGGATGCATATGATCAAGAAAAATGTTACTAAAGGATGAAGGGGAAGCTGCATTGAAATAATTGGTGAAACACATGGCTCCAGGAATCAATAGAATACCTATCGAGATGTTTCAACAAGCAGATGAAGCACTGGAGGTACTAACATGTTTATGCTGAGAGATTTGGAAAACAGCTACCTGAACAACTGCCAAGAAGAGATTCATAGTTATGCCTATTCCCAAGAAAAGGGACCAACAGAATGTGGAAATTATCAAACAATATCATTACTATCACACTCAAGTAAAATTTTCTAAAGATCTTTCAAAAATGACTACAGCAATATATAGACAGGGAACTCCTAGAAAATCAATCAAGCCACATTCAGAAAAGGGTATAGAACCAGAAACATCATTGCTGATGTCAGATAGATATTATCTCAAAGGAGAGAATACAAGAAAGATGCCTATCCATGTTTTATTGACTATGCAAAGGCATATGATTCTGTGGGTCAGAATAAATTATGGATAACATTGCAAAGAATGGGAATACCAGAGAATTAGAAGTCCATGGTATGACACCCTAGCAGAAAAATGCAGCAGTGGTGGGCTCGGCATGGTGCCACACACATGTAAAATGAGTGACTCAGGATATGGAGGCAGATGGATCACAAGGTCAAGGCCAGAGGCAGCCGGGATAAATAAGTGTGACCATGTCTCAAAATCAAAAAGTGACTTGAATTATAGACCCATGATGGGACACGTGCCTAGAATATGTGAGGTCCTGGGTTCAACCGCCAGTACTAGAAAAATATAAATAAATAAACTATAAAAACTAAAAGATATATTCAATTATATATGTTAGAACAAATTTGTAAAGGTATTTGAATAATCTTACATAAGGCCATTTATTTAATATGTGTGGAAAAAAGTAAAGAGCAAATGTTGTTGTTGTTGTTGTTGTTAGGTGCCGTCGAGTCAGTATCCGACTCATAGTGACCCTCATAGGGGTTTCAATGGCTGACTGTTTCAGCATTGCCTTGGGAGTGGATTGCCAGGTCCTTCTCCCATTTTTGCGGTGTGGGGAATTGAACTCCGGACCTCAGAGACTGCAGCGCAGTGCTCTACCAGCTGAGCTAAATCCCAGCCCAAAGAGCAAATAGTACTATAGAAAATAAATAATAAGATGAAATGCTTAAACCCCAACATAACGATAGTTATATTAGTGCAAATGCAAATAGACTAAACATTTCAATTAAGATATTGTTCAACTTGCGAGAAACAGAAAACAATGCTTAGCCAACAATATGCAATTATATGAGGAGACTGAACAGCCTCTAAGTGAAAATTTGACCACATGTGACCCTTTTCATTCTGAAGGGCCAGTGGTTCATCTTAACTAGAATAAAATTATATTTTATAGATAGCCTTGCTTTTTTCTGCTTCCCTTCCTAAACCAGCAGGAATATCACTTTTCTGAGCCCATGCTCCTTTTCCTCAAAGCACTGAACTCTGCAAAGATCTTTGGAGAGCCTATTTATCTATTTGGTTAATATCTCCAACAGGTAAGCTAGGCACAGTGGTGCAGGCCTGTAATCCAAGCAACTTGGGAGGCGGAGGCAGAAGGATCACAAGTTCGAGACCAGGGCAGTCTGCATAATTTAGGGAGACCCTGTCTCAAAAAGTTTTTTAAAAAGTGCCAGTGGTAGAGGCTACAGTTCATTCCACTACAGTTCCTTTTACTACAGCTCAAATTACAAATTTTCTCTGGTTAAGAATGTTCCTCAGAGTCCCGGGAATTCTATGGAGTAAGTGGGTCAAGGTGGTACAAGACATGAAGTATGTAGATGCAGTTCTGTACAGCCCGCCATTTAATCTCTTTGATACTGAAGGAATTGTCCTCTTGGCTGCTGGGAGTGGTACTGTCAGATAGGTGTAAGATATGAGTCTCTCTGCAAATTGTTACTGTTGTTTGGTGCCATTGAGTTGAATCCGACCCATAGAGACCCTCATAGGGTTTTCATTGGCTGATCGTTTGGGGGGACTTTTTTGGGAATGGATTACCACATCCTTCTCCTATTTTTGTGGTGCTGGATATTGAACCTGGGTCCTCAGAGAGTGTGATACAGCACTATACCAACTGTGCTAAACCCCAGCCCCTCTGACAACTCCATCTGAGGCTATACCTCTTCCCAGTGCAATCAATGATTGATTGATATACGGACATGAAACAGCAATCATTTTTCTTCAATTATTATATGGCCCTTTCAGATTTTTTAAATCCTCATCATATCAACTGACACATTCATTGCAACTGCACTTTAGTCCAACTTGTCCTTCTAACTAATCCTACTTCTGTCATTTTCACCATTAGTAGATATCTGTCCCAAGAGAAGAGTCTGTAATAAACATTCTACAAGCTAATCTGTCTCAGTCTGATCTGTAGCACCAATATCAAGAAAACTATAAAACTTTTACTGAAAATAAAGGATAACTAAATAAATAGGAAGATATATTAATAAAAAGGCCCATGTTGCTAATGTGTCAAATATCCCCCAAAACGTCCTTTAGATTCAATATATTTATCCCATTAAATTTTTATAATTTTTTTCACAAAATTTGACAAGAGGATTATAAATTTTATATGGAAACAAGTATCTAGATTGTCCAAAATAATTTCAACAAAGACAAATTTGGAGGACTTAATTATTTTAAGGCAGTATGAAGTAGATTAATCATGATGATTTAGATTGGGATAAGAACAAATAGATTCAATGAAATGAGAGATTTGAGAAATAGACTCTAAGTTGCATTTTGGTGGGGAATAAAACTTTTCCCACCAAATGGTTCTAAAGTAAGCATGCATATGGAAGACAGTTGAATATTGACCCTTATACTGTTATATCCAAAAAAGTTAATTGAAGATGGACCCTACATCTAAATACAGATACCAAAATCATGAAGCTAATATAAGAAATTATTGGAACATATCTCCAACCCTTTTAAGTTTCTTAGAGCACAAAATGTATGAGGCACAAAAAGAAACAGAAAGAGGAAGAGGGGCAGATTGTAGAGGAGGAGGAGGGGGAGAAGGAGAAGGAGAAGGAGAAGGAGAAGAAAAAGAAGAAGAAGAAGAAGAAGAAGAAGAAGAAGAAGAAGAAGAAGAAGAAGAAGAAGAAGAAGAAGAAGAAGAAGGGGAGGAGGAGGAGGAAGATGACAATGATGATGAAGAAGAAGAAGAGGAGGAGGAGGAAGAAGAGGAAGAAAAGGAAGAAGAAGAAGGAGGAGGAGGGAGAAGGAGGAGAAGGGGAGAAGGTGAGGAAGAAGAAGGAAGAGGAGAAGGAGGAGGAGGAGAAAGAGGAGGAGGAAAAAGAGTTGTTGGAGAAGGAAGAGTTGGACAAGGAGGAGGAGGAGAAGAATTAGATTCCAGTTTAAGTTCAAATTTGGTCATCCATAAATATCTATTTATTTCTTTTAAAGTGAAAAGGCAAACCACAGTTTGGGGAAAATATTCAGAACCTTTATATCTGGCAAAGGACATCTAACTAGGATGTATAAAGACCTCCTACAACTCAGAAACAAAAGAACCAAAATTATTTAAATGGGTATAAGACTTGAATTGAAACCTTACAAAGAAAAATAAGGAAGATATATAAAAGACAACTAAGCCTAACAAAAATTATCCTGTATCATTAGTGAATAAGAAAATGCAAAGTAATGCGATATAATGAGATATCAATTCATACACACAAAGTAGAATGGTTATAATTAATATGGTTGACCACCTGAAAAATTGTCTGCTTGTAGTGCTATGGTTTGAATATTTTTGCCCCAGTCCTATGTGTATTTTGAAATGCAATCACCAATTTAATGGTGTTAGGAAAGAAGGCCTATCGAGGGTGATTAGGACCTCTCTTAAATGAGGTTAGTGTCCTTATAAAGGAATTCCTCAGGAGGTCTCTTGCCATTTCCTCAATCTGAGGACACAGCAATAAGGTGCCATCTTTGAACGAGGAAAGATTCTCTCATCAAACACTGAACCTATTGGTGCACTGATAATGTACTTCCTACCTTTCAGAACCATAAGAAATGAATATCTTTTTTAATAGGGGCCCAAATACACTAAGATGTGAAACAATCAAAATTTTCATACACTGCTGATGGAACATTGTCTGGCACTTTCTTATAAAGTCAAATACATATCTACCCTTTGATTTAACAATTTCATTCTTGCTATTCATCCAAGTAAATGAAAATATATGTCCAATAAAAGTTTCTAGGAAAATGTTCACAGGAGCTTTTGTCACAGCTCAAAACTTGACACTGATGTTCCTTAACAATAAAAGGAATATGCAAACAATTGTGTATTGATACAATGAACGCCTACTCAGTAATAAAAAGAATGAATGATTGATACATAAAAGAATATGGATGATTTAAGAAATAGTCCATTTATGTTTTATGATCTAGAATAGAAAATATATATTTATCATGATAGAAATAAAATAGCAGTTGCTTTTGAGAGGTTGAGAGACAAGTGAAAGAAAAAAGTCACAGGTAATTGTTGGTGTTAGGTTGTTGTTAGGTGCCTTTGAGTCAGGTCTGACTCATAGAGACCCTATGTACAACATAGGGTTTTCAATGGGTGATTGTTTCAGGATTGCTTCAGAAGCAGATTGCCACATCCTTCTACCATTTTTGTTGTGCTGGGATATCAAACCCAGGGTCTCAGTGCAATAGAAATGTTCTATTTTGATAAGTATGGGTAATACAATTTTATGCATGTATAATACACTCTAAAAATACATATACTTGTCATTTTGTTGTTGTTGTTAGTTGCCGTCGAATAGGTATCCAACTCATAGAGACCCTCATAGGGTTTCCAATGGCTGACTGTTTCGGGATTGTCTTGGGAGTAGATTGCCAGGCCCTTTTCCCATTTTTGTGGTGCTGGGAATTGAACTCGGGACCTCAGAGACTGCAGCACAGCGCTCTACCAACTGAACTAAGTCCCAGCCCCATACTTGTCATAGACTCTACATTTTTGGAATGTACATCAAAAATTCTTTTGTATAAGATTATACCTCAAGAAATAGGAAGTAGAATTACATGACAGGAAGTTACTTGCAGGCAACCCATTACAAGGTTTCTGGGAGATTAGAACCAAATTATAAATTCATTGTATTGATCACACAATTTAATTGTGTCTTCTCTTCCTCCTTATGTTTCTTTTTCTTTTGTCAGGAGATAAATGTTTAATGAACATCCATAATATACTAGGCATTGTAATATAGGTGTCTAATGTCTTTTATATAATCGTAAATAGCTAACTAGTCAAGTTACAGGTTTGAACATAATGTTCCCTTTTCTTTATCATTTGTGAGACTATTTGGAAAATTAATTTAGAAGAAATATAATCAACTGTTAGAATTATTCTGTCAATTACACACCATATGAGGGAAAATTTTGGGAGGGAGAACTCCTAGCCCTTTTGAAATAATTGACGGTTTCTATTTCTCAAGTTGAATACTTTCCAATGCTCAAAGAGTTTGATGGAAATGCAAAACACAAACATGACTAATTCAGAGAAGAGTTTTACTTCACTGTATCTTATAGAGTGTTCCTTGTTGGCTGTTTGAGAAATCATCTGAAGAACTTGAAAAACATGCAGATTTTGAGCACTAATTTTGGAGATTTTATTTTACCAAGACCATGTAATCAAGCACTTAAAATATTATTATGGAAAGGAAAGTTTTAGAAATAAATATACAAAAAATCTGTGAGGCAAAGAGAAAAGTCTGTATGGCAGAACATCATAGGCAAAAATGGACTGCTGTATGATTCTGTTTCAAGTGCTTACATATCATTCTTGGTTCCTTTAATTATACTACAGCCTCCAGAGGCACACAGTTGCTCCATGCCACAAGACCTAGAAATGGACAGAAACTTTTTTCATCTTGCCTTCTTCTTGACAAAGAAAAGCTAAAATTTGAAGAAAAAAAACTCTACAAAGAACCAAAGAGAAAGTAAAAGAAAATAAAGAAAATGTGAAATTGGAGAAAGCTTAGTTTAGCCTAATGAATCACAGATTTTGGAGCCAAACATAGTTAAATTGAAACCACAAGCTAACTGGTCTAATTTACTAACATTAAAACCAGAGTTTTGCTCAACTTCCTCTGACACATTCTACTAATTAGAGAATCCTCAGGGTTTTGGAGGGATAGGGGCCTTCCTTTAAACTTACAAATTACTCCTTAGGGAGGTTGAATTTATCATAAATTTTAGTCAGATAACATAATTTCTCTTTCTTTCTTTCTTTCTTTCAACACAAAGCTCAAATAATGGTAGAGTGTTAGAGGATAGAAGGAGTAATGAAAAGAAAAGTTCCAAGCAAGAAACACAGGGAGGGAACCAGGTCAGAGTCTGAGCTTTAAAGCAACTCTTTTGCATGCCCAACTGCAGGTCTGAAGTGCTCTTTACAAAACAACTGCTCCTTTTTCCCCTCAGTCTTACTTTTAAGGCCCCACCTTTGAAATATCTCCCTCTGTGCTCCTGGCTTTTCAATTCTCTTAGTCTGTTCCTCTCAGAACAGTGACATAGTTGGTCAGTCTGTGATTTGCCTATAAGTTGCTTCCCTGTAAGGTTCCTGACATGAGATTGGCTTTAGTCTCCACAGTCTGGCCTTGCCATGATCTCCATCTAGACTCCAACACCACTGCACTCCAGTGACCTGCATTCAGGGGCCAGGTTTCCTTGTCCGGAAGTCAGCATCATATGCATGAGCTGATGAAATACAAACTCTGCTTGAGCAGATGAACTCCAGGGTGCAGAGTATGTGAAGGTCATGCATGGTATTCTAAGCTGAAAAGGAATGAAGGAAGGGGAATGGGAGAGAGAATTTTGTGTGGCCTTGGGAATTACATCTGCCCCCAATACATTTCTAATCATTTTGATTTCTCTGATGATGTAAATGACAGGAGTTTTTGACCTTGGAGCATTTAAATCATTTTGCTCTCCCTCTGCTTTTCCTGTCACCTTGAATGGAACTTCCTTTTCCCATCCTTAAGGTCTAGTCCTTAGCCTTCTGCTGGTTTTTTCTCTATGCTCTATAAAATTATTTACCTATCTGCATGTTTCCAAATGTTGTCTCTACACTTGACTTCTAACTCTATGGTGTGTGCTGAGCACTATTTCTTCCAATCTCTATTTTCCTTGAAAACAAACATTGTGACCCATGACTGCCAATAACCACTTTCCTATTACTGATAGAATTATTCCTGGAAAAATTATTTGAAAGTGTTTACATCCAAAGCATATGTTTTCTTTACTGAAATCTATACGCTGCCATGTGGTTTCTGTCCCTGCTTTATCTCCACCAGAATTCTTGCTTAGGTTTTTGCGGCATTAAAAACTATGTTGCCTGCCTTATTAAAGACCATGAAACTCTTAGTAACCTACCTTCTTCCTGGTTTGTTTAAACCAAGTGGAGCAGGGGTGTATTGTGAAGAATGTAGGTTATGTTAGGTGCTGTGGAGTCGGTTTCCGACTCATAGTGACCCTCATAGGGTTTTCAATGGCTGACTGTTTGGGGATTGCCTTGGGAGTGGATTGCCAGGCCCTTCTCCCATTTTTGCGGTGCTGGGAATTGAACTCGGGACCTCAGAGACTGCAGCGCAGCGCTCTACCAGCTAAGCTAAATCCCAGCTCTTGTGAAGAATAGTAGTCCCAATAAGGCAAGGAACAAATTGGAAAACTGCCCATCTCAGTTCAAATTAACAATTAACAGGCCTATGTAGAAGTCCTACTATTTTGTTGAGGTAATTTATTTAAATGATAGGGGAACAAAGGTGGAGAAGAAAAGATAGATTGCCAGAATTCTTGAATGACTGAAGAATTCCTGGAAAGAATTCAAGTAATTCTAAGTAGAGTTTTATTCGGGTAAACATGAGTTCTAAATTCCATTTGGAAAGACCTAATAAAAATATCTTGCCATATTCTTGATTCCAATAAAATGTACTCATTAGGCTCCTTCCAATTGTCCCTGAAAAGGGACATCTTATATTTTAGACATCCAACTCTTTTAGCTACATGTTTATCCCTTTTTTTGCATCTCTTCAAGTATAATCATTAAACTTTTCTGATGTCTATATATTAAGCTGCTAATGTCTCTCATAGAATTGATTCATTGAGCTGAATTTTGCTTTAAAAGTCTATATAATAATTATGTAGCCTCATTACTGTCAGGAAACCAACATTTAATGTTCAAATTAATAGGAAATACAAAGTGAAGTAATTCACATTGGTAAAAGGAGATTCACTTGCAGAAAAAGTGAATTTAAAAAGTGTAGAAATTTTTGAACCTAACATAAAGAGAAATTAACATTTTTACAATATTGATAAGAAAAATTTGCACACTTCTCCCAGAAGCCAGCAGGTAAAATAAGCCAAAATATAATAAGACAAGACAGGATTTGAATAACATAAATAATAAAACAATACTGAATTTAAAAGGTAGTAAACATTCAGTTGAAACACATGTACAATATTTACAAAATATGACCAAATAAAAGATCACAAAGGAAGACCCAAAAGGTACAAATAAACAAATTACTTCATGCACACAAGCCATATCCACTAATAGAGCAATGCAATAATAAAAGTTGATGGCCTTTCAAGTGAAATGACAAAACAAAATGAACATCAAAAACAAGCAAGTGAAAATCTAGCAAACAGAAAAGATAATAAAGCTTTTTTTATTCTGATAGAACCTGTCCATTGGAGTCCTTGGTGAATATCATGCCTAAAACAGCTAATGAAAAACATTACACACATTCCTATTAAGTTTAAAAATAAGATCATAATATTCATCACAACTCTTGATCAGCCCTATACTAGAAGCCTTAAGCCATGCAATAAGAAAAGAAATTAAATTGGAAAGAGAAAATTTTCTAAATATTGTGAATATTTGTGAGGGTGAAAATTATCAAATTGATCAAAGCTAGGACTAATAAAAGAATTTAGTTATATAGCAGGATTAAAGTATAGGATATATGTCTTTTCTAAATCCTGCCATAAAAAAGGCAGAAACAATAACTTTCATTGTAATAACATTGTAAGAAATATATATAGTAAGAAAAATATATATTGTAAGAAATACAAAGTACTGAGAGCAGAAACCTCCCACAGGTGGTGTGAGACATGGTGAAGTGCACATGGTGGGAGAGAGGTACAGTGGAGCCCTTGGGAATGGCATGCAGCTGATGGGACTCAGTGGACTCCTACAGGATGGCACATAGCTGATGAGAGGCAAAATGGGAACTCCAGGATGGTGCATGGCTGACAAAGAGCATAGCAGAGCCCTCTAGGAGGGTGCATGGCCGACTAGAGGTACTGAAGGAAAACAAAAAATGGAGGTCTGCAAGACTCCTCTGGGAGGATGGGCTACATGGCCCCTCTGCAGGGTCTTGGTCTTGGGGACTGTGGACTGTGTTTTTTTTTAATTGGGGTGAGGCAGTCACCACCTTAGCCTCTGATGCCACTAGATCCATGAGCCAGAGGGAGAGAAACTGAATGGTGGCAAGTTCAGTGGATAGAGAGGAGTGACTGGCAGTGCTGGGTCCCTGAGCCTAAGAAAACTTGGTCAGATTAAGGGGCATTTGGGGCCCAGGAGTGCTTGAGACATGGAGAGGTGACATTACGAGTCTGGGGAGTGTAAGAGACAAGGTTTAGGCTGTGGTGTGATTGGGAGCTGCGAATGTGGGGGATAAGGAGAAACTGAAGAGACAGTACTGAATGCAGAGAATGCAGCAGGAATTAGATACTGGACACTGAGGCTGCAAACTATGGCAGAGGAAGGGTTGAGAAGTGCCAGTGACCTATCATCACCCAGACTTACGGGAAGGTTGGAGGAGAACTTCTTTAAACACAGGGGAGGCATGATCTAGCAATCTGACCATGCAACAGGCAAGCTGCAACACAAAAATACATGAAACAGGAAAAGTCAAGTGGGATGGGAAAACCGAATAGACCAAAGCCCCTCAATAGATAATTTCAAAATAACTGGATACTTAGAGATGCCAGACAAAGAATGTAGAATGCCGCTTATAAATATGCTGAAAGACCTCAGAGATACCACTGTGAAAGCAATTGATTCGTTGGACAAAAGGGTATCTAACTTGGAAGAACAATTCAACAAGCAAATGGAGATTCTGAAGAAGAGTCAAACAGTAATACTGGAGATGCAAAGCAAACTCAATCAACTCAAAGTTACTGTAGAAATGGCAGTATCCAGACTAGATGAAACTGAAAATTGGATAGCTGAGGCTAAAGAAAAAGTGGAAAACCTTATTTACTCAGATAGAAAGAAAGAAAGAAAGAAAGAAAGAAAGAAAGAAAGAAAGATAGATAGAAAGAAAGAAACAAACAAACCAACCAACCAAGAAACCAGTAGAAGCAAGATTTTTAAAAGGTCTTTGATGAAATGAAGAACAAAACCTATGAATTCAGGGGATCACTAAGGAGCTGAAAACAACATGAGGGGATTAGAAAACATATTCATAGAGATATTCGATGAGAACTTCTCTAACCTAAGGCAAGAACTTGATAGTTACATAACTGAAGGATTCAAAACTCCAAAACTGTACATATCCTCTCCACAACACATAACTGAAGCCTAAAGAGAGAGCAAGGAAGCTATTCTAAAAGCTACAAGAGAGAAATGTAAACTCATTTCCAAAGGCAAACCTATCAGAATAACAGCTCATTTCTCAACAACAATCTTAAAGGCAAAAAAAGCTTTGTCAGATATTTTCAGGCATTCAAGCCCTGAAAAAGAATAATTGCCAACAAAGATTACATTTCCCAGAAAGCTATCTTTTAAAATATGTGGTGAGTTCCAGACATTTCATGATATTGACTTATTTAAACATCTTGCAACCACCAAACCAGCAATGCAGAGGCTCCTAAATGAAACACCACACTTGGGAGAGCCAAGAAAACTCCAAATACAAAATCAAAGGAATGAATGATAATGATGCAGGGAACTTAAGAAAACAATAGGCTAAATATGAATCAAAAAATAGAAATAAGTACCAAATCGATGCAGAATAACAAGCACCTCAAAATTATTACTCTCAATGAAAATGGTCTCAACTCACCACTTAAAAAGCATAGACTGGCCAATTGAGTTAAAAACATAATCCTTTAATATGTGGCATTCAAGAGACTTACTTCATCCAAAAAGACCATAAAAGGCTGAAAATTAAAGGCTGGAAAACAATATACCAAGCACGTGGGATCAAAAAAAAAAAAAAAAAAAGCAGGAGTTGTCATACTAATTTCAGGCAATTTAGACTTCAATAATCAGAAGAGACAAAGTATGCTAGATATTAGTAAAAGGAACAGTCAACCAGGAAGCTGTAATGATACTTATTATGTACTCACCAAGTACAGGGGTACTTAGCTTCATAAAACAAATTTTATTGAAGATAAAGGAACATGTGGGGCCAGACCAATAATCATGGGAGATTTCAACACCCCACTTTTGTGAAGAGACAGATTATCAAAGCAAAAATTTAACAGAAAAATGAAGGACTTAAATAGCACCATGAACCAACAGGAACTTACAGACATCTACAAAATATTTCATCCAGCCAGGCACAGTGGCACATGCCTGTAATCCCAGTGACTTGAGAGGCAGAGGCAGGAGGATTGCAAGTTTGAGACCAAGGGCAGTCTGCAATTTAGCAAGATCTTGTCTCAAAAAAGTAAAAGAATGGGCTGGGGGTACAGCTCAATCATACAGCACTTGCAAAGAATCCAAGCGCAAAGCCCTGGGTTCAACCCCCACTACTGAAAAAGAAAAGGATATTTCATCCATCAGCTGCATGACACAAATTCTTATTAGTACCACATGGAACTTTTTTCTAAAATAGACCACATTTTAGTCCACAAAAATGGCCTCAACAAATACAAATAAATAGAAATCATCCCCTGTACCTCATCAGATCACAATGGAATAAAACTAGAACTCAAAAGCCAGAAAAATTTTGAAAATGTTACAAATTCATGGAAATCAAATAATACACTGCTGAATGATCAGTGTGTCATCAAAGAAATCAGAGAGGAAATTTAAAATTTTCTGCAATCCAGTGAAGATGAAACTACATGCTACCAAAATTTATGAGAAACAGCAAAGGAAATTCTAAGAAGTTCAGAGCTGTGAATGCCTTCATCAATGAGCTAGGGAAGGCCCAATTAAATAACTTAATGACACATCTGAAGGCACTAGAAGGCCAAAAACAAGGCAATCCCAAAAGGAGCACTCAGACAGAAACTATGAAGATCAATGCAGAGATATCCCAATTAGAATCTAAAAAGACAATTCAAAGAAGAAATGAAACTGAAAGCTGGTTCTTTGAAAAGATTAATAAAATAGTTGCTCCCCCCAGCCTGTCTCACCAAAATAAAGTCTCAAATTAAAAAAATTGGAGGTGAGAATAGAGTCATAGCCACCAATACCAACAAAATCCAGATCATCAAATTTTAACTCCCCATAAAACAAAAATACAGAAGAAATGGATAATTTCCTTAATATATACAAATTACCAAAATTAAACCCAGAAGACACAAACAATTTAAAAGGACCCATTACATTCACCAAAATAGAAACAGTAATAAAAAATCTCCCAACAAAGAAAAGTCCAGGACCTGACGAGTCCACAGCAGAATGCTATCATATCTTCAAAGAAAAATTGATACCTAATCTCCTCAAATAATTTCATAATATAGATAAGGAAGGGACATCTCCAAACTCAAACTGTGAAGCCAGTTTTACCCTGTTACCAAAACCAGGCAAGGACACTTCAAAGAAAGAGAACTATAGACCAATTTCCCAGATGAACATTGATGCGAAATTCCTCAATAAAATTCTGGCAAACTGAACTTAGCAACACATAAAAAAGATCATACCCTATGGACAAATGGGCTTCATTCCACAGAAGCAAGGCTGGTTCAACATACAAAAATCAATCAATGCAATTAAACATATCAAGATACTTGCAGACAGAAATCACATGATCATCTCGATTGACCTTTAACAAAGTGCAACATCCTTTCATGATAAAAGTCCTGGAGAAAGTGGGCATAACAGGGAAATAGCTCAATATCATAAAGGCCATCTATGACAATCCCACAGCCAATATGATATTAAATGGAGAAAAATTGGAATTATTCCCTCTAAGGTCAGGAACAAGACAAGGATATCCATTCTCTACCTTTTTTTTCAATCAGGCAAGAGAAAAAAATCAAAGGGATACAAACAGGCAAAGAAGTGATCAAATTATCCTTATTCATGGGAAACTTTCTTTACCTAAAAGACTCCAAAAATTCATCTAGAAAACTCATAGAGCTAATTAACTCCTCCAGCAAATTAGCAGGATAAAAGCTTAACAATCAGTAAGTAGTCTTCCTTTACATTGATAGTGGACAAGGAAGAGAAGGAAATTAAAGCAACAATTCCATTTACAATAGCCCACCAAAAAATTACATATTTAGGAATCAATCTAATCAAAGACCCTGAAGATCCTTATAAGGAAAACTTCAAAATACTAAAGAAGGAAATTGCAGAGGATACTAAAAAATGGAGCGACCTCCCTGCTAATGGATTAGGAAAATCAATATTATAAAGATGGCTCTACTACCAAAAGTAATTTGCAGATTTATGCAATCCCCATTAAAATTCCAATAACCAAGTTTGCAGAAATAGAAAAAATAATCTTAAAATTCATATGAAAGTACAAAAAGACTGTGTATAGCTAAAACTCTCTCAAGCTGCAAAAATAGAACAGGCAGGACTTCAGACGATACTACAGTGCAAGCTGCAAGAATAACACAGCACGTGACTTCAGACTATACTACAGTGTTATACTGGCAAAAACAGGTTGGTACTGGCACAAAAATAGGCTTAAAGACCAATGGAATAGAATCAAAGACGCAGAGATACACCCACACAACTACAGCCATCTGATTTTTCACAAATGGGATAAAGATGTTCAATGGAGAAAATATAGCTTCTTCAACAAATGATGCTGGAAAAATTGGATATCCATTTGTAGAAAATTGAAAATAGACCCATATATCTCAATTTGCATGAGAGTCAATTTGAAATAAATAAGAGACCTCAACATAAAACCGGACACCTTAAAACTACTAGAAGAAAAGACAGGAAACATGCTCCAACATATAGGCATAGGAAAATATTTACTTAGGAAAGACTCCAGTTGCTCTGGAAATGGCATGCAGAATTACCAAACGGGATTACATGAAATTAAAAATCTCTGTACAGCAAAGGAAACAATCAACAGAGTTAAGGGACAGCCTATAGAATGAGGGAAAATCTTTGCATCCTACACATCAGATAGAGGAATAAGTTCATGACTATATAAAAAACTTAAGAAAGCAAATACAGAAACAAAAAATAACCCAATACATAAGTGGACAAAGGAAATTAACAGACAATTTCCAAAGGAAGAAGTTCAAAGGGCCAAGAAACACATGAAAAATGCTCAATGTCCCTAGACATTAGGGAAATGCAAATCAAAACAATACAGACATTCTATCTCACTCCAGTAAGAATGGCCAAAATCAACAATACAAATAAGAACAAACATTAGCCAGGATGTGGAGAAAAAGGAACAAGTTTACACTGCTGTTGGGAATTTAAAGTAGTTCAACCACTCTGAAAATCAACATAGAAATACCTTAGAAAACTAAGACTAGAACTGCCATATGACCCAGATACACTACTCCTGGGAATACATCCAAAGGATGATAAGTTATACCACAGGGACACCTATATTTCCATATTTAATGCAAGACTTCACAATTGCAAGTGTATGAAATCAACCAAGATGTCTATTAACAGAGGAATGGGTAAAAAAGTTATTATATATATATATATATATATATATATATGAATATTATTCAGCATTGAAAAAGAATGAAATAATGTCATTTGCAGCAAAAGGATGGAACTGAAGAATATCATCCCAAGCAAACAAACCAAGGCCCAAAAAAGAGAAATATTATATGCTCTCACTCATATCTTGGAGCTAAATATAACAAAAGAAGAAACAAAAACCTATGCATACATAGATATATAAAACAGGCTTATCTAAGAAGGGAAAATACAAGCAGAGTAGAAGGAAGGGGGGAGGGTACTATCAGGGGGAAGCAAAGATTGTGGAAGGGGAGATGGGGAGGGGAAATAATGCAGAAGGATAAAGGGAGATAGGATAATCTCAAATTATATAATGCCACTATGTGAACACATGGGAAAAAACAGACTATAACCCATAATTGCATGTAGTTTTTACCACATATTAATAAAAAGGGCTCCATAAATTATGTAAGTTGATGAAAGTGTAACCAAAAATGATGCAATAGGTGTACCATGTAGATAGCCAAAGCGTTATTACTCTATAACCCATTAACATTCATTAAAAAAAAAAGAAATCAGAAGTACTTAGGAATACACTTTATAAGAAAAATACTAAAGTGATGAGCAAAGTGTTCAACTTATTATAGCAGATAAAACTCAGTAAATAGTCAAAAAAATAAATTGTGAAAAATGTTAAAATTTATGAATTTAAAATCAAAGATAACCAAAAACATCTATGAAAGATTAATACTGATGACACAAATATTATATAACACAAAAATATATAAAACATCCTTTCTGAAGAACTGTGATACTGATGCAAAAATCACAAATAAAATCCCTAAAACTAAACAGTACATTCATTAAGAGACCTATATGTGTAATTGAGTATTCAAAACCAATGGCTTTCCAATTAGTAAAGGGAAGTACTATTCAATAAATGGTCTTGGAAAAATTGGCTAAAATGCATGGATAAATAATCTAGCTTCATCTTATAAGCATTATAAAAATAAATTCTAGAGGAATTAAAAAAATATAAAACAAAATATTTTAATGGTATAGGAAATATAGAATAATCTTTCTTGGGCGTGATGGGCACTAGGACAAATAAGACAAAAAATCAAAAGTTATAAATAAAAACACTGGTATGTGAAATAAATCAAAATTAATAGTATGTATTCCACCAACTAATACCATGAATAAAGTTCAATGATAAGCCAAAGCCAAGAGAAAAAATATTTGTACCTTTCATGATACCGAAAGATACAAAGTAGTACTTCTTAAACTCTTTGTGGTGAAAGACTATTTTTTTCTATTTTTAATCTTTATGAACCAACATTCACTGAATGCAATAAGAAACGAATTACCAGGAAAATAAAATTAAAAGGACATATAAAATATAAGTCATTTTCTTCTCTGAGATTTGAATAGTCATAAAATTACTCAGTCCATTTATTTTCAGTTTCTCTGACTACCTGGTTGTAGACCAGCAGTAAACCATCACTGAATTATCACAAGTCCACAGACCACACCCTGAGTAGAACAGATCTCAATATGTCCTAAAGATTAATATTAAAATGTTAAAATACCAAATACAAAAATGACTCAAGTGTGTTAACACAGAAGTTACAGAAAATCACCTGTACTTAGTTAACAATGAAGATTTGTTAATCAGTCCAGATAGGCAGGATCTCCTAAATTAAATTGAAAAGATCTGTTAAAAGTTAGGTAACATCAAGGCTTAGGAAAACTGTATAAGTTGGTAGATCCAACAAGATACTACCCAACCAAAATTCTTTAACACATAAATTTTACTTCATCCTATGCTTTGGTGGTAAATTTGCATATTTTCACCATTAGACATGTACGAAGACATTAATTTTATTATTGTTTATAATACTCGTAAGTCAAAAGAAAAATAAAGCAACCCTGAATATCCTCAACAGAACAGCATGAAACATTTGTAGTATAGAATATTATCCAGCAGATAAAAAACTTGTTAGATATACTGCAATAATTTATTTATTTATTTTCTGCTCCTGGGGGTTGAACCCAGGGCCTCATGCTTGCATACTTTTGCAAATGCTGGATCACTGAGCTGCACACACAGCCTATTTTTTTTTTACATTTTGAGAAAGGGTCTCGCTAAATTACGCAGACTGAATCTGGTTCTTGAAATTGCAATCCTCCTGCCATCCGCTTACCAACTCACTGAGATTACAGGCATGCACCACTGCTCCATGAAATACTTCTATTTTTTAGTGTAGAAACAAAACTCCCCATAATTTTCCACAGATAAAATATACGTGCAAATTTCTAGAAGAACCTTTGGGAGCATACATTCTGAACACCTGCAGGTCATTACCTAAGATGTGAGATAAGAAAAAAGAAAATCAAACTTGGAGGTAATGGCCAAAGGAGAATTAATTTTTACAGCTTAGCTTTTTAAGAAAGCAATATTGCTGGGCACAGTGGAACACAACTGTAGTCTTAGCTACTCAGCAGACAGATCCAGAAGGATTGGCAGTTCAAGGCCAGAAGCAGCCTGCTTATTAGTGAAGCCTTGAGTAAAAATTTTAAAAAAGTTTAAATGGGCTGGAGGTGCAGCCCAGCACTTGCAATGCATGTGTGAGTCCGTGGGTTCAACCCACAAATAAGGCAAAAATAAAAAATAAAAATAAAAAATAAAAAGGATAATATTCTCATGCAGTCCTTTGTAAACATTTTTATTTATTCATTTACTTATTTATTTTTTTGCAGTACTGAGATTGCAAGCACTCTAATTCTGGGCTTCTCCACCAGCCCATGTTTTTAGTTTTTATTTTGAGTCAGGGTCTCCCTAATAAGCAGACTGCCTCTGGCCTAGAACTTGCAATCTTTCCAGCTCTGCCTGCTAAATGGCTGGAATATCAAGCATGTGCTGCTATGCCCAGCTTCTCCTGCGGTACTTATTGTTGTTGTTGTTGTTAGGTGCCGTCGAGTCGAGTCCGACTCATATCGACCCTATGTATAGCAGATCGAAACACTTCCCGGTTCTGTGCAAGGCAAACGATCTTATTTATGTTTAAGCCCATTGTTGCAGACACTGTGTCAATCCATCCAGTGGAAGGTTTTCCTCTTTTGCATTGACCTGCCACTCTCCCAAACATGATGTCCTTCTCCAGGGATTGATCCCTCCTGACTACATGCCCGAAATATGTACGACGCAGTCTGGCCATTCTTGCTTCCAAGGAGCACTCTGGTTGCACTTCTTCTAGGACAGATTTGTTGGTTCTTTCGGCAGTCCATGGTATATTCAATAGACATCTCCAGCACCACAATTCAAAAGCATCAATTCTTTTTCTGTCTCCCTTGTTCAATGTCCAGCTTTCACAACCATATGATGCCACTGAAAATACCATGGCATGAGTCAGACGCACCTTCGTCTTCAATGTGACATCTTTGCTTTTCAATACTCTAAAGAGATCTTTTGCCACA
>VMDO01016068.1:0-49034 GCA_007922755.1 Pedetes capensis | reverse complement strand
GCACCTAACAACAACAACATACAGGATTATGTTACATATAAATATACACAATGATAAAAGTGTGTACTGGTACATATGGTGAATATTCCCCCACAGGTCTGTTGGCTTATTGTGTTGTGGGGGCTTGAATATTCACCATATGTATCAGTGCACACTTTTATCATTTATAAAAATGCAATAAAAATCTTTCTATTTTTTAGTGTTGCTGTTCTTCAAACCCAGGGCCTCACACATGCTAACTACACTCAACCACTGAACTACATACTTATTCCTCTTTCCATGTTAATAAATACATATCTACATCAACATTTTTAACTTTTCCTGATTCTTACCCCTTGCCTTTCCCACCCCCTCTCTGTAGACTTTGTTGTGTGTATGCTTGTTTGTGTGATAGGCATCATCTTAATCTCAATCCCAACAAAAGGCAATCATTTGTGGGTGAAAGTGGGGAGGGCTGGGGAAAGGGCAGGTACATTTTTGCAAAATCAGCAAGTTTCCCAACTTCAAAGGCCTGGGACTTGTCTGTGTCATATTTCATAAAGTGTGAAATAGGGAAGAAATAATTTTTTAAAAAAGTTCAGCCATTACCCTGTCCTGTTCACCATTGCTCATATTTCACATTCTCAAACTGTATTTCTATTTTCAGTTTTGAGATGATATCTCCCAGCCAATTTGTGGGTTGGTGGGACCATGTGACATGCTTTAGTGGTTGCAATATGGGTGATATTGTGATGGCCTAAGGCAGTGTGAATCCCAGCACAAGCCTCCCATCTCCAGGGCAGAGGACACAGGGTTCTCCTTTTGAGAGAACAATATCAGGAAAGTGGTGTCATTTGAGGACAGCTACTGACTTTACATGTGTGAAAAATGCACCTATATTGGATTAAATCACTAAGACTTTGAGGATGACTTTTCACCACACAGTCCATCTTATTCTGACTGAACTCCCTCATCTTCATGGGATCCCATTGAGTGATATCCCTTCTTTGTTCTTTGAGCTATAAATCAGACCAAACTCTAGTTACAGTGGTAAGGATGGACTTAATCAGTAAAAAGTATTGTAATAGGGAGAAGAGTCCAAAATGAACCAAAATGAACTTAGAGATGACTTGGGGTCTTAAAGGAAGGCTGAGGGAGTAGAGAGGAGAGTGATCTGGGTCCAGCAGAGCCAGGGCCATGAAACATTGCAAACAGCTGGAGGGAGCAGGGGTTGGTGTGTGTGAGAAGCCCCCTGGGTTTTCTGACTGGCAATTGGAGAAGTTGGGCTCCTCTCTCCTGCTGAGACTGGAGGAGAAGGCCCTGTCTTCAGGTGTTGGCTAGAGCCAACAGGAGGTTCTCTGGGCAGCCATGAGCTTTCTTAATCAGATACTGGAGCACTGAGGTCATTCTAGGGATAAACCTGGAGGTGTTAGGAATATAGTACTTGTTCAAGTCTTTATAGGCCAAGGTTAAGGCAGAGGTGAGAAGGGGCCTCTGCTGAGCCTGGCTAGCTTGAGGAGGAGAGAATGTTTTTGTCATACCCAAAGGAAATCATTTTCAAAGATGAGTTGCGTAAATTTACTCACATAGGAACATAGAACCTTCAAGTAGACCCACAGGCTTTTCCAGGTACAAGAATAGCTTGGATGACTCTTTCTTATAGGATTCTAAAACTTTGAAGGTCAAGAGAAAAACAAAGACATCTCTAGAAATACTGGCTTATTCTGGTAAATTCCAAATGTTGTAAATAAAGGAGGCTGCAGAAGAGCAGGCATCCAAGCAACATGTGCACGGAATGTCCTGGGAGACTGGTGTAGTGGCTGCCTTTGACCCTGAGGTCCAAGGCACACTGACTTTCCAACAGAGATGGGCATCACCAATGACTGAGGGCTCTCTCCAGCTGCCAACCATTAGACTTCCTTGGCTCTCAAATTCAAGGGTCTAAGTTTATGTAAGAAAAATGAAAAATTCTGCATGTTGAAAAAATTTCTGTTCTAAAACCTCGGGGTCTATGTAGAAGGGATGGGAAATACCAGTCTGGATCCCAGACTTCACTTCACATTCTAACATTGTAAACTGTGCTTATCATGATGTAGAGATCTAAGACAAGAACAAGTAGAGGAAAATATTAGCTGATTTTGACCAGTGTTATAGATATCTGAGTCTAGGTCTTTCTGCCATGATGAGGTCGAACATTTCTTCCGGGCAGGACCCCTGTGTCAGAGTCAGAGTCCGACTCATAGCAATCCTACGTACAATAGGCAAAACAGTATTATTAGTGCTTCTGTGTTATTCATAGAGTGTTCAGTGGCTAATTGCTTTTTTGGGAGTGAGTTTTTGAGTCCTTCTCCCAAGCCTACAGCACCTGGTGTTCCCAGGTGGTCTCCCATCCAAGTACTAACCAGGTCTGACCTTGCTTAGCTTCTGAGATCTGATGCATTGGATACCACAGTTGTACCACTGCAGGCTGGCATGTGGTAGGTACAATTTAAAATATTGGAAGGATTTTAGTAATACTTGCTGGATGCCTAGCACTGGAGGACCCATACTGTCAGCTCACAGTTGTTCATGCTGTTTCCAGGAGGGGAACAACTCCTTCCTGTATGACAACTTGGAAAGTCCTTCCCAGAGAACTTCAGGGGCAGGAACATTCCAGAAAAAGCAAGGGGAGTGTCATCTGCTGACCTTTCCCAGCTTTTAGAGTTTAAGAAGTTAAATAATTTGGGCATTTGTGCTCCATACTTAGTAATGGATTATCTGTTGATGTCATTTTCTGTGTTGGCTGTAATTTAGGGGCAGTAGAGGATATAGGCCCCCACATGTCTGTTAGCTTATTGTGTTGTGGGGGCTTGCACGTTGCTGTGATGCTGAAATCTATGCCATAGGCATTTCAAATACCAGCAGGCCATCCATGGTGGATGGGATTTAGCTAAACTTCCAGACTAAGAAAGACTAGGGAGAAGGACCCGGCAGCCCACTCCTGAAACAATTAGCTATTGAAAACCTTATGAATGGTAGAGAAGCATTGTCAAATATAGTACTAGACTATATATATATATATATATATATATATATATATATGCATATAGTACCGCCATCCTAGGCTAAAAGGCATTCAAGAAATGACTGAGGAAAAATTGCCTCCTCAAATTAGAGTTGACCTTTTTGAAGGGAATGGAGTAAAGCCCCTGGGATCTCCTTTTGCAGATGTGGCACAACTCAGTGACTGCAACTATGGCCTCAAACATAAAAAGATTGTGTGCATGGCACAGTGTTGGGGGATGTTTCATTCTGTTGTGCATAGGGTCACTATGCGTCGAATCCAACTTGATGGTACCCAGCAACAACAAAAAGGGGAATTAGGAGTTGAGGTGAAAAAGCTGTCCCTTGGGGTGTTTGGAGATGAAAAAAGGAAGACAGGAATAATGGATGGAAGGAAAGAAGGAAGGAAGAAGGGAGGGAAAGAAGAGAACAGAAAAGAGAGATCTTGCACATTACAGATGGAGATATTAGCATATGTCATATGTCAGCAGTAAGGTGGTCAAATGGTATGCTTAACTATTTCCACAATTTTCATCTGGGTTTTATATCAGTGATGCCATTTAGAGGGAAGTGGAAGAAGACTTAAAATAATACTGACTCCAAAATATACTCTGTATTGAAGTTCTTATTGCTTTGGTGGGAAAAGTGGTTTGCAACAACAGTCCTTCTCCAACCCAGATGCAGAAGCACAAATGCGCTCTGCTTTGTGAAATTTGTGCTCAAAGGGCACAGATTAGTCACAAAAGATAGACTAAGTCATCATTTAGTAAAAAGGCTCTTCTTCTGGGGTTCCATGTTGTTTGTGTTTAAGTGTATGAATATTTTTGAATTGTTTAAACTTTAAAGCAAGGGACAAATTCTCAAGAGTCAGAGTGGAATAAAAAGATAAATTTTTACTTGGTTATTCTTGTTTTAATACCTTGCAATGCAGAGGACCTCATTATAGGCTAATGTGTATGCTCCCAGGCCTAGTATAGCTGCTGTGGGTATTGATGTTTTTGAATAGGATAAACAAAATGGTACTTAAGCTCACAATCTACACACTGCAGTGATTTACCTTCACAAGTTTCCATTGATTTTGGTTCAGTAACAGCATTTTATGAACACCATGTTTTATGGTTCTGCAGCACACATCCCAGAAAAGCTCATGTAGGACTCTACATACATGGTATAGTCACTTCAGGGATTTCTGAGAATCCCCCAGCTGGCATTCACATCCTTACCTACAGTACAGATTAGTAACCAGATAGAGAGCCTAGGTGACTCCTGTCTATACCAACCTCACTGCTTTTGCTGAGCATGGCAGTTACCACTGACCTGATTTTAGTGATTCTTCAACTGTGTGTAGCTTAATAACAATAAAACAGCAAGCTTAACAGTGAATCTAGTTTGAGAAGGATTAAAATGTAGCATCTGATTTTGGAGAGACCAGGCTTTAAGTGAGCTACCCAGGACTGAAACCTAGTCCTTGGATTTCTTCATTTCTGTCATCTTGGACCACAACCCAACCCAAAGTCATGCCAAAATGGCACTCTTAGAGCTCACCCAAATGATGAGTAGACTACTAGTTTGTGTTTTGTAAAGAAAATCTATTGATGCTGCTAGTTCTTCCCTGCCCAGGGCAATTCTGAGAGAAACTTCTTTCTTAATCTCTTGGTTTTGGTTTCGTGTAATTACACTGTTCAATAATCTTGCTAGTACCTTCCCTTTTATTGAATTAACCTTTGTATTAGAGATCTTCAAAGAACAGGCACAGCCCCCAAACTGTAGGGAAAACTGGAAACTCAGGCAGAATTTCTATGGTACAGTCTGGAAGCAGAATTCCAGCTCTAGGAAAGCTCAATTTCTGCTCCAAAGGCTTTCAACTGTTTGGATGAGGCCCAACACATCATCAAGGATGATGTCCTTTACCTAACATCAGTTCTCAGTAGATGTTAATCATGAATACAAAATGCCTTCACAGCAATAGCTATTCTGCCAACTGGCCAAACAACTGGGCACTACTGTGGTCTCACCACAGTGACACATAAAATTCACCATCACCACATCCTTCTGATGCCCCTTTCCTAAGCTATGTGTTTCCCATACAGCACCCCCTCTCAAGCATGGGTTTATTTGATTTATTCAGATTCACTCTTAATGTTTCTTCAGTCAGAACCCAGACCACTATCAAATTGGCAGTCTCAAACATACATTTTCATCAAGTCCTTCAAATAACTGGTGGTTTTCCATGGAAAGAAGGAATATTGGAAGATATTAATGACAAACTAATTTTTCATGAGCCTCTGCAGCCGTAGCCCTGTGGTATCTGATCCCATCAGATCTCGGAAGTTAAGCAGGGTCGGGCCTGGTTAGTACCTGGATGGGAGACTGCCTGGGAACACCAGATGCTGCAGGCTTGGGAGAAGGACCCAGCAACCCCCTCCCAAAAATCAATCTGCCATTGAAAACCCTATGAACAGCAGAGAAGCACTGACAATAGTGTTTCCCCTGTTGTACAGAGGGTTGCTATGAGTTGGATACTGACTTGACCGCACCTAACAACAACAACAACAACAACAATTTTTCATGAGACATAACATAAAGAGGAAAGATTGAAATCCAGAGTTTAAGGTCTCTATGTGCTTACATATGGGGTGCCAAAAATGTATACACATTTTAAGAGATATAATCTACATACTAACTTTTGATGTTGAATTGAATTGCAGTAGCAATGTGTAGTATGATGCTCTGGATTACATTTCTACTCTCACATCAGAACAAACATCTGATGCATTCTTAAAACAGCAAAATGGAAAGTTTTCGTCCCAAGCATGTATACATTTTTTGGCACCTTCTCTGTACCAAAAATATATACACATATGTACATACCTACACACACATACACATATGTATAGTGCTGGTGATGGAACCTAGGACCTGGTGCATGCTAGACAAGAGCTCTACCACTAAGCTACATCCCCAGACCTTGTTTTTTTGAGACAAGATCTACTTTTGTAACCTAGACTTGTCTTAAGCTCTCCATCTTCCTGCCTCCATCTCTCAAGTGCTGAGATTACAGTTGTGTGCCAAGCATGTCTGACTTAAGGTCTATATTTACAGAGTTTTAATTGCCAGTGGATTGGACTTTGAAGACCAGACACAATGAGGTTTTGACACTTGATTTTTAACAAATAAATGGTGGTTAGTTATCTACCACATTTTGTTGTTGCTGTTGTTGTTGTTAGGTGCTGTCAAGTCGTATCTGACTCATAGTGACCCTCAGAGGCTTTTCAATGGCTGATTGTTTTGGGATTGCCTCAGGAGTGGATTGCCATGTCCTTCTCCCATATTGTTATTGTTAGGTACTGTTAAGTCAATTCTGACTCAGCAACCCCCATAGGGTTTTCAATTGCTGATTGCTTTGGGATTGTTGTCAGGAGTGGACTGCCATATCCTTCTCCCAATCTACCACATAGGACCACCTATAATTCATAATTTACATCAAATATTTTTCTCATGGCTCACTAGAACATATTCATATACATAATAATGATCAAAGCTTCATAGATATACCATCTATTCCCCACACAATTGTAAGTATATTGAAGGCGAGGATATGTTTCATTTATTATTTCTCTAGTATCCACACAGTGCTTAGTACAAAGTAAGTACTCAATTAATAAACTCAATAAATGGCATGCCAGGCACATGGATTCTTTTCTCCTCTCCTCAGTTTATCCCTGAAAATGGGACTACAGACTGTTGAGATGGAAGGAGAAAGATTTGCCATGCAAGACATGGTTTGTGGTGGCACCCAAGATGTGGATATGTGCTGGGACAGATAAACCTAGGCAGCAAGAATAGAGCCTCCAGACTCCAATGTGGAACTGTGGACATGTACATCCTACCAATATCTCATTGTCAAGGTCACCCACTGTCCTTGGATGAGTTCATAGTCCCTTTGAAGACATAAAATACAACAAATGACCAAGAGATGATATGCTTTTGGGAGGTAGGGGAAACATTAAGAGGTAGGACCTATTGGAAAATTCTGTCATGGGGTATGCCCATGAAGGAGGTATTGGGTCCCCAGCCCTTTCCTCTCTCTTTTTTCTGTTTCCTGGCCACTATAAAGTAAGCAGCTTTGTTCTACCATGTGTTCCCTGTCATGATGTACTACTTTATTGCAGACCCAAAGTCATAGGCTCAAGAGACCATGGACTGAAACCTTAGAAATCATAAACCAAAATAACTGTGTCCTCCTTTTAAGACGTTTACCTCAGATACTTTGTTATAGTGATGGAAACTAACACAGCTTGCCTCAATTTTATCACCACAAGAATGCAAACTGTCAGGAATGGTGGCTCACACCTATAATCCCAGCAACCCTGGAGGCTGAGAAAGGAGGATCGTAGGTTTGAGAATAGAAGTGGCCTATGTAACTTAGTGATATCCTTTCTCAAGATGTTGTTGTTGTTAGGTGCCATTAAGTCATGTCCATAAAAAATGGGCCAGGGGTGCAGCCCAAGGGTAGAACACTTGCAATGCATGTGCAAAGTCCTGGGTTCAACCCCCAAGTACTGCTAAATAAATAAATAAATAAATAAATGCAAACTATTTTGGGTTCTTCTCATTTCTGCCCTCACTTATCTCTGTTTCTCCATAAGGTCTCATTGACCTATGAGTCATTGCCCCATTTTACCAATAAATTTATCAACTTAATTCATTATATTTCCACTAACTTATCTTCTCTGTTTCCAATGGAATAGATTCTATTTCTGATAAATATTATCCTCCCTACAGAAGCAATATTTTCTCAGTGTGTCTAAGGATCCTAATAATAAAAGGGATTCTGTATGTAATAGCACTTGCTCCATTGCTTTATACTTTTTTATAAATAAAATATTATTATATATAATATTCATCATGGCCTACTATCATCAAGTTTTATTTTCTTTTTTTATTAACCACCAGTAGTTGATTTTCTAAGCCAGCTGTTCTTTTGTTTGTTTGTTTGTTTTTAAATTTGGATCACAGCCTAGGCTTTTGGAGTCTGAAGATCCCTAGATTTTATTTTTTGCCCTGCCATTTATTAGTTGTGTAACCTTGGATAAGTGACAACCACTTAGAAGCTTTTCCAAACATGAGGACATTATTGCTTTTGCTAGAGTCAAAACAATAAACAATAAAGCAGAATGCAAGATGTTTAGTGCAATCCCCATCATATTTGGTGGGTTGTTGTTAGGTCATTCAAGTATCTTCTTAGTTATCTTGTTTAAGCCAATATTTTATTTTTCTTTTGCTTTGGTCGATGTTTAATTTTTCTTTCTGTCAAATATATTTGGGAACAATTATCCACCCAGCTAAGATGACAATCCTCCATTTCCTCACTATTAAATCTTATTACCTCAAATGCTTACACTGCTCTCCTTTCCTATCTCTGTTTTCTCATTTCATCCATATTGCACAGTTCCCAAAACACTTTTTATCTTGCCACATTTCTGGTCAAAACCCCCAGTGGCTTATCATGACCATGGGGGAAAGTCTAAATTCCTTAGCCTATTTCTCTGAGCACCTGGGAAACTTAGCTCCATCTTACACTTCCTATTCTCTCTTTCACCACCTTCTGCTGCCCACCAGACTGTTCCACTCCACTGCCTCTTCCTCAAATCTAAGTCTGTTTATAAAGTCCTGACCAGACTAGGAAGTGTTCCTCCAGCAGTCTCACTCATAATTATCTTCCCTTCTCTAAATTCAGGTAGTTCTTGCTGATTATTGCTGAGTTGACCAGTGACCATTTTGATTAACAACTTATATTTCTTGCATTTGCCTCACTGAATCATATTGGATAACTCCCTCATTTCAGCACTTGTTTCTCTATGTCTCTTTTGTCTTCCTATCTCTGAACTCCTTTTTCTTCCCCAAGCTAGACCCCACAATTAATCATCTAAACAATACTCTCACTAATATTTTAATTCCTTACACACCTTTCTTTTCCCATCTTTCTAGCAAAATTTAGACCCTGAATATACTTTTTTTTATGTCCTGGATCCAGACATCTTGAATACTGTTGGGGAGAAATTGGCCTCCATGGGAGTTTGTTCCATATTCATGTCTTCAAATGCAGTGGGAAACTTTGGCATTTTCTGATGGACATTTTGTTGTTCTTGGTCAGGTTTCTTTCTCATCTCAGTCCATTAACATTACAAATTTACATCATTTTCAACCTTCCTTCTCTACTCCAGGCCCTCATTCTCAGAAGATGAGCTTTCTTCCAAATGCATAGAAAACATGGTGGTCTTCAAGCTTTACCTTCATTGATTTCTTCTACCCATCCTAATGCAATTACAGAAACATACTTTTGTAATCATGTACAGTGGTTCATCCCTTGGTGAGTGCAGAATCCAAAAGTGCAACTAGGAGATCAGAGAGTGAAGGAAGGTTTATTATTTGTAGCCAGTAAACAGAGTGTTGGGGAATGGCTCCACAAACAGAGCCTACCCAAACAAAGGAAGCAAGGGGATTGTATTGAGTAGACTTACACATATTCTTTTTGAATAGACTTTTCAATGCATACAGAGGTGGGCATATTCCTGCCAACAGCAGTTGGAGTTCATGCTTCTTTATACATCATGTAGGGCAGGAAGGAATGCCTCCAGGGTGGAGAATTTAGCATTATAATGAAATCATAATGAGCAAAATTTACTCTAAATAACCTGGAAGAGAGGCTAGATGGTTTTGGCTGCTCTAAATCTGTTCCATGTGGTCTTCTCTGGAGGGCCTTATCTGAAACAAAGAAACAACTTGAGGGGTGGTAGCAGTCATCATGGCAGGCAGCAGCTTGTGGTAAAGGTGGATACTATTCACCTCATTTTTCATAGAAAACTCAAGCTGAGAAAAATTAAGTGATTTGTTTAGAGAAGCTGAAAGTGTCACCTGTGGTGAGACTGCAGCCTAGCACTCCTGCCGCCTAGCTTGAGGAGCTCCCCTTTCTCAGGACCCCCACTCAGGTTCAGTCAGGTCCTTAGCTCAGTCAAAAAATGAATTTTAGATGAGTCAGTAAGAGAGTAAAGTCGTTGGAAGTTTATTAGGTAAAGGTAAGAGACTGTACACACTTCAAAGTGAAGTGCAGGCGTATTTGGAAAGGTGCACTTGGGTGTCTTTACAACGTGTGTGCGTGTGTGTGTGTGTGTGTGTGTGTGTGTGTGTGTGTGTGTGTAAGTTAAGCAGGGTTATGCCTGGTTAGTACCTGGATGGAGACCACCTGGGAACAGCAGGAGCTGTAGGCTTGGGAGAAGAACCTGACAACCCACTCCCAGAAACCAATCAGCCATTGAAAACCTGATGAATAGCAGAAAGCTCCACAGTAGTGTTTAGTCTTTTGTATGTAGGGTCACTATGAGTCGGACACAACAACAACAACAACAACAACAACAACAACAAGGATTAAACAAATTTTTAAAATTAAGTAGAATCAAAGATTTACTACAATAAAAGGCAACATGAGCTAGTTTTCCTATTCTTCTTATCCTAAAGAATTTCCTTGTGTAAATTAAATTGTCAGTTGCTTTTATGGGGTGCATCGTTTAGGCTTGGAGAGGGGTGCTAGTAATGTGAAACTCAAAGGTCATAAACATTCAGGGCCTAAGTAAGCATAATCTGTTATTTCCAACCCTCTTGTCTGAGAGGCCCTAGGAAGGGGAGAATTAGCTCCCCTAGGCTGTCTTTACTGATCTTGATAGTTGATTAGGTACTGTTGCCTCTCAACTGGTAGGGTTTGTGAGAAGATTTTTTGAGTAAAAGTTGTTGACTCTTAGTTGGCAGGAGATACCATCCAGATTCCAGAGACTTTTCTGCTTTCCCAAGTCCCCCATATGTTCTTTCTTTCTATCGTAAGTCAGAAGCAGCAGAGCCTGGGCACCATGATCTGATCTTTCCCCAAATCTATTTTTTCTGATGTTCATGGAAGATAGAGCTCAAGAACCATTTTTAGAAAATGCCGTCTCTGACCACCCCTTCAGTCAGATGCCCCTCTTTGTGCCCTCATTATCTCTTACCTATGTCTCAATCCCTTCACTGAGTGCGTTATATCCTCACTTAGCTGTTCATGTCTTCCTTTCTATCCAGCAGTGTCCTTGTTGGGGTAGATTCATACCCTAGTCATTTTCTGGCATGTGCGATTTAAAATGCTCCTTGGTGGTAGAAAACATCTCCATGATTCACATTTCCCAAGATGTTACCAGGAAGGTAGGTTGGCGGGTGTGGGAGGCCTCAGTGGGAGATCGGCAGCAGCGACCTTCCTGGTACAGCAGATTCCATGGTTCACCAGTATTTTCCCATATAAAAGAATTTATAGGAGACACAGAAATTACAGTATAGAGTATAGGACATGTTTTTTTAAAGATAAAGAATATAGACATAGATTAAAGCAAGTACACCTTTGAGACATGAAGGCAGTCAGTAGTGAAGGGCTACTGCTGCCTTCAGCTAAGGTCAGCTGTGATCTTTTTAGCAGGGTTGAACTTTCAGGGGAAGGAAAGAAATGTTTTACATCTGTGCTTGGAATGTGTTAATGGATTCTCAGTATCTTCAAAGGGCTGTGCTCAAAAACAGGCATATCAAAAGGTTAGAAATCTAGGCAGCTACCAGTCTTGATAAAGTAGCAGAATCCATTAAACAGTGTCCTTTTTGATTGCTGGGGGTGATGTATGTCTCACACAGTCTGATCATCCTTTTTGCATGAATGTAGAAGTGAGGAGTGACTTTAATATTCTGTTTTCTTCTAGCAAGAATGCTGTTTTTGTTAGGATATTATCTATCAGGGAAGCATTGACCACCAGACCAAATCCTTTGTCCCACAAGAGGCTCACATTTATATACATATTACAGGCAGCTGGGAAGCACATGGCTAGCCCGGAAGGTGCCTGGCTGCGGAGCCCTACGTTACCTTTCTTCCTACCTGTTTCCTTTTAACAATATGACAGAATCCTATCCAGTCTCACATTGTTCATTTTGTTATCTGAGTGTATAAAATGTTTTTCATCAAACACCCACATGCCATACTATGACAGGTACCTTTCCAGGACCTTTAACCGGTGAAGACTGCTCTGGTTGAATCTACCTTCCTTGATCTGCCTGCTTGGAAGGACACAGTGGATTTTACATGTGGCTTATGATAATGTCCATGGAAGATGGGGTGAACCACTAGGAAGGATTGTTTTTTGGAGAAATGACAATTTATCTGCCCTTTTCTCTGTCTCCCTTACCTGTGTCTCCTAGGTATTGTGGCCTTCTAGCATGTCAAGGATTTTCTACCTCTTGAGGAAATAGTCTATTTTCCTTTCCTATACTCATTATCCTGGGCTGGGATTTAGCTCAGTGGGTAGAGCGCTGCGCTGCAGTCTCTGAGGTCCTGAGTTCAATTCCCAGCACCGCAAAAATGGAAGAAGGGCCTGGCAATCCACTCCCAAGGCAATCCCGAAACAGTTTGCCATTGAAAACCCTATGAGGGTCTCTATGAGTCGGATACCGACTTGAAGGCACCTAACAACAACAACATACTCATTATCCAGGAAGTAGGCCAGTAACTATGGAGGGTCTGGGGATCTGCTTGGTGGCCAGAGGTGTCTTCCCAACTGTGGAATCCCTACCATTTTATAAGCTAACTTGGGTCCTAAAGCTCTGTACTAGTGCTACGATAACCCATAGAAATCAGCACCTGTAGCAGTCAAGGTCAAATGCACTGCATGAATTATAAGTAACTCTGTCCTTTCTTTTGTAGACATAGCTGTTCTTGCTTTTGCATCTTCACTGGTGAATAAGGATCCTATAGGCTAAAACATAAGTAGACTATGGCTAAATGGCCATAGCCATACACTTCATGGACCAGTATTTCTTTCTTGGACTGTGATTAAAAATTTTAACATTGCCTTTTCACTAGCAGGATATTTTTCCCTCTCATTCACCCCAAACTTTTATAAATGTGCTGAAATTCCTATTTATTTTGGGACAGAGGCCAAAGTGAATTTCTTCTCCAACAGTTATGGTAAACATAGCTAATATAGCAGTATTTATTGGGGTCAATCAATAAAACATTCATGGGTGGCGATGTGATCGTATTTTTAGAGCATTATATGCTCCTTGGACTAAAGGATTCTCTTCTATAGAAGCCAGGCATGCAAACAAGTCCTGGTGAGCTGGCTGCTTGGCTATATGCATGTTCTTTGGTATGAATCATATTGGTAGAAACAGTGAGGCCCTGGCTAGAAGAGGGATTGCCCTGGAGCTAATACAAGCCTCATGCTCTTAGATCACCCTTGCTTATCTGCTGCATTTATCCACTTGGAAACCTCAGACCCACTTGTGCTAACTGCTAGGACATTTGTATAGAGTGCAAACAAAACAGAGTCCTTTCCTTTCAAATCTTCCCATGGTTCATCAGGAGAGAAATGCAAGGCAAGACTGGGAGATGGAAGCCAAGATCCTGTCAGTGGAACACACAGGGTTACCACCCTGTTGCTCAGGGAAATGGAGCAGAAGATAGGTCAGGCACAGCCTCCAGCCAGAAAGCCAGCTACATAGTAGCCCAGAGCATCCAAGCTGGCCAAGTGACCTAAACCTAGATAGAAACAATTTTCAAGGGAACCTACTTTATTATTTAATAAGCTTTATATTATTAGAGCAGTTTTAGGTTCACAACTAAATTGAGTGGACAGTATAGTGATTTCCCATAAATCATAAACCTCCTGTTTCTATGCATACACAGCCTCCCTCTATGAATATTCCATTCCAAGTGGTACATTTGTTACAATTGAGGAACCTGCACAGGCATGTCATTATCACATTATCATGTTTTTAATAGACTCTTGCAACAATTCTTTAGGGACCTGGATTTCTTTAGCTCTGAAGGAGAGGAATAGGGCTCATAATTTTCCACCTATAATAGTCCCAATGGATTTTTCCTGCTCTTTGTTTTCACAGACAGCCCTTACTGAAGTTCCCAGGAAGGATCCCAGTCTGTTTCCTTGGACTTCTAAAGCTTCTTAAAGAAATTGCTGCTTCATTTAGCACGTCTGGGATGTTTACTCTTGTTTTACGTCTGTTAGTTTTGGCTTTTCTAATAGATCCTTAACTCCTCAGTACAGAAACCACTTCTGTCCTGAGTTACCGAGGACTCATTGTCAAATTCCTATGTTTTTGTTGTTGTTGTTAGGTGCCGTCGAGTCGTGTCTGACTCATAGCGACCCTTATAGGGTCTTCAATGGCTGGTTGTTTCGGGATTGCCTTGGGATTTCGGGATTGCCATGTCCTTCTCCCATTTTTGCGGTGCTGGGAATTGAACTCGGGACCTCAGAGACTGCAGAGCGGCACTCTACCAACTGAGCTAAATCCCAATTTCTATAGGCTTTCAATAACATATGTGTTGATGAGCTGTAGAAGTTTGTTTATTTGGGAGCATAACATGAGAGGCATCCATGCACTGGGATAGTTCTAGAAGAATTTTGCTTTCATGATGATCTCTTTTGTAATGGTACTGCCACCATAATGGAAGGACCACCCCTTCGGGGCATGTGTGAAATACCAGGCTGAGGAAGTGGGGGACGTGTCCCAGAGGTCCAGGTTACATGACCAGACAATGTTGTAGGATGTACAATAGACATAGGAAAAATGGCTCTGTCAGAACTTGTTGGGTGTTATGAAAATCTTACAAATTGCATGGAGCAGAGGTCCTTACTCCAGGGGAAGAGATACATCAGAAGAGACAAAGAAGATTTGTACAGGAAGATATTGCTAGAACAAGCAGAAAATGTTGATGGATCTTTTCCAAAATCACTCCTGATGGCCAGCGATTTTTGCCACCTTCCTACTCACAAACCAATAAAATTTCCAGAAGAACAAAAATTTTCAACACTGTTCACAATTCTCTTTATCTTTTAAAATAAAATGGATGTACATACTAATTTTGATATTTACACAAATTTATGTTAAATGTATTCATTGTGTTTATGAGATCAAATATTTGGAATATATTTTTTTCATTTTTCAGATACCACAATTTGAGATAATTGGCTATAGACAGACAATACAGTCTTCAATTGCTTTGAAATCAACAAAAGACTTTGTACATTTTACTAAGGTTTTTCTATACTTTATATCTTTTTTAAAAAGCCATCACCTAATGGACTGGATGGCTCAGGTTTAACTCAGTTGGTACAGTGCTGCTCTGTACTCTCTGAGGCCCTAGGTTTGATCCCCAGAACTGCAAAAATGAAAGAAGGACCTGACAGCCCACTCTCAGAACAATCCTGAAATAATCTGCCATTGAATACCCTAAGAGTAACAGAAAAGTGCTTACATAGTATCAGGCATGGCGCAGTGTTGGAGATTGTTTCTGTCTGTTGTACATAGGGTCCCCATGAGTGAGAACTGACTTGTTAGAACCTAACAACAACAATTACAAATGGGCTGAAATGTTTTCATAAAATATTGTGTTATTTTGAAGTTAGGATTTCTAAACTTCAGAAATATTAACCCGGATGCAATCAGTTTTCTGACATCATGATTAAATAGTTTATTTTATTTCTATATTTCTCAATAGTCACTATTTTCCAAATTGTTTTACACTACCAATTTAATTTGGCAGACTTAAACTTGGGACTTGCTTTTGATACATTCTCCTCAACTAATCCTCTGCCTAATTGCCAAGTCTCTTCAATTAGAATTCCTAAGTACCCTCTCATCTTCCCATCCCTCTTATTTTCTGTGGTTTCTGGCTCATATAGCACCCATATGTTTCTTTGAGTCCCTTGCAGTGCTATTTGTGAGAGTGAGCACTGGTTCTGCTTTGCTTTCTACCTTTTCTTATCCCTAGCAGAGTGCATGGGGTGGGGGGTTAGCTCATTTGGTAGAGTGCAGCTCTGTGCTATCTGAGGCCCTGGGTTTGATCCCCAGCACTGCAAAACCAGGAGAAAGGACCTGGCAGTCCACTCCAGAAACAATCAGGCATTGAAAACCCTATGAATAGCAGAGAAGCACTGACATAATGCCAGGCATGGCATAGTGTTGTATAGTGTTTCACTCTGTTGTACACAGGGTTGTTCAACAAGAGCAGTAGCAGCAGCAGCAGCAGCAGACTGCCTGCTGTGCAGTGGATTTGTTGTTTTTGTTAGGTGCTGTTGAGTCGGTATCCAACTCATAGAGACCATGCATATAACAGAAGAAACACTATTGTCAGTGCTTCTCTGCTGTTCATAGGGTTTTCAATGGTGGATTGATTTCTGGGAGCTGGTAGCCTGTCTGTCTCCCAAGCCTACAGCATCTGGTGTTCTCAGGAGGTCTCCCATTCAAATACTAATCAGGCCTGACCCTGCTTAGCTTCTGAGATCTGAAGAGATCGGATGCCACAGGGCTAGGGCTGCAGGCTGTGCAGTGGATAGTGAATGAAAATCTGATGAATGAGTGAATGAATGAAAAGTCTTCCTCGTTTGAATTATTAGGAATCCAAGATTAGTAAATCCTCACATATGAGGTTAAATTAAGCATTACAATTTGCACTAAGCAGTGCTTATCTAGGTTGCAAGCAATTCTCCAGGAGTTATTTTATGTGCCTAAACTGTAAAGCACATAAAGTGCTTTACAGAGGCAATGTATATTCTTTGGTTATGGTTGCCCAGACTTCTGTTTTCTGAAACTCATAATGCTGACTTGAAATGGTTTTGTGAGTGTACATTTTCTCTAAAAATGAAAGGAGAATAGAATGGCAACTGGCATCTATTTTAGAAACCAGACTATGAGGTAATGATGCAATAGCTGGGTTCTTTTTAACTCGGGAAAAAAGGTCATAATAAATTGAACATAGATGTGCTAGACTCATGAAAATCCATCCTGTAGGTCAAGTCAGGCCAAAGATAGAATGGAAGAGGCCTGAGTATGTCATGGAAATTTGAGATCTCGTTTGCCTTCTCAGTAACTTGGAGAGGATTCTGAAATGCAAAGGGCAGGCATCTTTCTTTCTTAGTGGCAGATAAATAAATGAATTTTTCTAGTGTGTATGTGTAATGGGCTCGGGTTTAGCTCACTCGATAAAGTGCCATGCTGCACTCTCTGAGGACCCATGTTTGATCCTCAGCACCACAAAAAAGGGAGAAGGACGTGGCAATCCACACCCGAAGCAGTCCTGAAACAACCAGCCATTGAAAATCCTATGAGGGTGGCTATGAGTCAGACCTGAATCCATGGCACCTAACAACGACAAAACAACCACGACAACAGCAACGACGAATGTGTAATATACATATTTGGGATACAAAAGGGAGTCCTAAGGATGTTGGGCATAACCTGTCATCATACTGTGTATACTTTTTAGCCACTCCTTCTGCAAATAGCTTCCCTATAAATTCTGTTCATTTTCTACGGGCATTAAATTTTTCTTCTCTGGGATTCCAGAGCTTTTGTAGCTCTTAAGGTAGAGGAAAATTTTCTCTTCTGTTCTATAATATTCCTTGTGTAATTACTGGTAAGTTCTTTATCTTTGATGCTTTGTTGATTAACATTTTATAGTGAGAGAAAATGTCCTAAGGTTTTATTTCCCTTCTAATTACAGAAATCCTGTAGCTCCTAGCTGACATTCACAGTGGGGATTTTTATGCAGCATTAATCTTGTGTCTAATTTTTCCTGGGTCACTGTGCTTAGGAGGCACCTGTTCACCTTCATGGAAAGCAGGTGGGTGCTGTACACCTTGAGGCTGTGAGCTCCCATCTGCAGACAAACACAGGCAAAAGAGCCCCTGCAATCCCTCCTTCTGATGTGGCAGCTGCCTAGACCTGGAAGTTTTAGGATCTAGATTAATTTGAAGCAGAAGAATATATTATATGTGGTGTTTGAATAAACGAAGTAGTCATGTCTCAATGTTCAGAAAAGTTTCCTAGTGGGTGGAGAGTCTAGACTTTTTCAAGACAGTGCTTGAGAATCTAACCTGAGCAAAAAGTGTTTGACAGTTTTGCTTGCCTAAAGCTGAGGAAAAAAAGAAGTCAGTGTCCTGTGTTTAAAATCCCTTGATGGATTTTAACGGCAAAACCAAATTGAGGCCTCTAGCAGCTCTCAGCACTCCAAACATTTCTATCCTCAACCGGAACTTGTCATATAAGATGAGATCAATATTAAATAATAAAAGTGTAGGAAGTCAAAGAAGCCCAGACCTTTTTTCCCCCAGAATTATTATCGTCATAGCTTTTTTAAATTAGAAAGATCAAATTATTTAAAAATAAGTGGTAAAAAGGTGCAGAGCAGTAATGCTTTGCTCCAAGACATATACCACTGCATTTTGGGTAATTTCTTGCTGGACAGGAAACCTTGAGAAGAAAGACACTTATTTTCATAACAGGCGCAGGGGTGGAGTTACTTGGGGGCCAAATTAGTCCTTAGGAACAACATCAAAATGAAGTGCAATGCTGGCACCTGGTGACCACATTCTGAAATTACAGTGATATCCTCTGAGGCTGCCACCCTTGCTTTCCTGACCCTCACCCCCAACATCAGGTGGCATCATAGAATTTTAGAGCTAGAGCAACACCAGAAACCACATTCAGCCTCTCCAGTTTACAGATGGGAAACTGAGACCTTAAGACGTTAAAGTGGCAGCTGGCTGCCGGTCTGTGCCTTGTTAATGCTGTGTTTGTTAGTGGTGGAAGAAGGCACTTGAAGCCAGCCCAGGAGCATTAGTGGCAGCTCTACAGCTTCTTCCAAGTGCTGTAGGCTTGGGAGAAGGATCTGGCAATCCACTTCCCCCCCAAACAAAAACAAAAACAAAAACAAAAACAAAAACCAATCAGCCATGGAAAACCCTAAAAATGGCAAAGAAGCACTGACGATAGTGCCCAGGATGACACAGTGTCAGGTAGTGTTTTTTCTGTTGTACATAGGGTCACTATGAGTAGAACCTGATTTGACAGCGAGTACCAATCAAACCAACCTACAACTTATTAGCTATGAGAACACAGGCTGATTATTGTACATAGCTGAACTTCATTTCTTTGTGTGTAAAATGAGAATTCTAATAGAATGCATCTCATGGGGTTGTTGGGAAGAGGGAAAGACATAGGTAGGTAATTTGCCAGATAACAATGGGTTACTATGATTGCTCTTGTGGGTGTTGTTTTGCTATTATTATTTTGTTTCATGGGACCTCCCTAGCTTCTAGAAGTCCTCTTCTATATATCAAATTGCTTTCAAGGGACAGATGTTAGTTGTCATTTCAAAGAGGCAGAACCAGAAACAGTTGGAGCTCAGCCAGACCTCATAGAGTCTGGCCAATATTGAAGGGAACTAAGGGGGTACTTCAGACTTGAGTTAAGGCTGTTTTTTCTGTGTGCTCTTGTATGGGTCAGTGTTCTGTTTCTGTAAGGAAATACCTAAGGCTGTGTTGTTTAAAAAGAGAAGAAGTTTAATTAACTTATAGTTTTGGAGGTTGGAAATCCAAGGCGGAGTGGCCCCATAGACTTGGCCTCCAGTGAGGCCCCCTTGGCTGAGGAGCATCACTGCAAATGGCATTGTGGTGGTAGAATGTGCAAGAGGGTGAGAAAGGAAGCCAGAGAAAGACTGGGGAGGGGCCAGGAATGATCTCCTACCAGGCCCCACCTTTAAAGCTTTCTCCATGTATGTCTTCACATCACCACATTGGGAACCAAGCGCCTAACAAATGGACTCTTGAGAGACACACTCAGTCCATAGCCAGTTATGGCAGCTCCTGATGAAGCACGAGACAGAATCTGTGCAGGTCCAAGGGCTGCTGGGCAACCCCTAAATTAACAGGTACTGCTGCTTACATGGAGTGAGGAATCCAGGAGGCCACAGAAACCCAGGAACCACATTTCCACTTTCAGTCCATTAGGCTGAGCAGGGACGTCACTGACAGCTGGGCATAGAGGCGCATGCCTGTAACCCAGTGACTCCAGAGGCGGACACAGGAGGATCACAAGTGCAAGGCCAGATGCAGCCTGTGTAACTAAACTAGATTCTGACTCAAAATAAAAAATAAAAAATGGGCTTGGGGTGCAGCTCAGTGGTAGCGGCCTTGTAAAGTATACATGAGGCCCTGGGTTCAGTCTCCTAGTACAGGAAAAAAAAAAAAAAAAAACCCAGATAATTAAAAAAAGAAACTTCACATGGCCATTTTGTTTCCTCCATAGTCATTGGCCTTACAGCAGGGTTTGCTGTTATTATCACAAAGCCACAGAAAAGGGTAGAGGGACAGAGAGAGACAGAGCAAATCATTGGCTAAAACCCCAAGTTCTTGAGATACACAGTCGACCACATATTGGCCATTGAATGAAAACCTTATGAACAGCAGAGAAGCATTGTCAAATATAGTGCTGGAAACTGAGCCCCCCAGGCTTGAAGGCAAATAATCTAGAAATGACTGGAGAAGACTTGCCTTCTTAAAGTAGAGTTGACCTTAATGACTAGAGTGGAGTAAAGCCCCTGGGACCTCCTTTTGCTGATGTGGCATGATTCAAAATGAGAAGAAACGAAGTGCTGTAACAATGGGCTCAAACATAGGAAGATCATGTGCATGACACTGTGTTGGGAAATGTTTTTTCCTGCTGTACACAGGGTCCCTATGAGACTTGATAGCACCTAACAACAACAAAACATGTGCTCTGACTTTTGTTCTTAAATTATTGAATGACCAGCATGTACTAGGCATTGTCCTGAGCTCTTTACTCAGGTTATTATACTTGTAGTTGTTGTTGTTGTTAGGTGCCGTCAAGTCGAGTCGGTATCTGACTCATAGTGACCCTACGTACAATAGGCGAAACACTATTGCCAGTGCTTCTCTATTGTTCATAGGGTTTTCAATGGCAGATTGATTTTTTTGGGAATGGGTTTCCAGGTCTCTCTCCCAAGCCTACAGTACCTGGTGTTCCCAGGTGGTCTCCCATCTAAGTACTAACCAGGCCTGACCCTGCTTAGCTTCCGAGATCTGACAGGATCGGACGCCACAGGGCTACAGCTGCAGGCTTATTATACTTAGTCTTCATAAAATTGGCAGGAGCTGAATTCCATTTCTATCCCCATACTTATAGGTGCAGAAATTGAGGCACTGAGAACTATGGCTAGTAAGATTACAGCTAGAATTTGACCTCAGACTGTCTGGTGCAAAACCTCATGCTATTAATGATTGAACGATGGTACTCAGTTCATCCCAAAGATTTTAATCATCTCTAATTGACAGTAAAAACAAAGGGATAATTATCCATGGAAAGAGTGTTGATAAAAATGTTAGCAAAAGAAGAAGAAGAAAAAGAAGAAGAAGAAGAAGAAGAAGAAGCAGCAGCAGCAGCAGCAGCAGCAGCAGCAGCAGAAAACTACTGCAAATGAGGTTGTAATTCTGAGTAGACAGGAGTCATCTAAGTACTCCTGAGATTAAGAATAAGATGTTTTATCCTACTAATCTTAATTTTCTTTATAAATGAGTTTGATCACTACTAACTTACCAGGCTGACTGAAATGGAAATTATGAAGTGTAAGTGTGAAACAATTGGAACTCTTTTTTTTGAGGTACTGTGGGGCTGAACCCAGTGCCTTGCACATACTTTATAAGACCTCTGTCACTGGCCTGCACCCCAGGCCCTTATTTATTTATTTGTTTGTTTGTTTGTTTTTATTCCACAAAAGTTCAATGCTGAAAAATGTTCAAGTTCAATAGAAAACTGGGATATCTAGAATGATACATTCCTCAAATAGTCAAATTAACCAGTTTTTACTAAATTACCCATATTTAGTCTCAAACCAGTAGTTCCAGACTATAAGTCTTGGTTTAAAATTTGCACATTGTTACTGTGAACTCTGTTAACCTTTTTTATTTTTTAAATTGAGATAGGGTCTTGCTAAATTACACAGGCTGCCTCTTGCCTTAAACCTGCCAACCTCCTATCTCCACCTCCCAAGGTGCTGAGACTAAAAGCATGCACCACCACCCCTGGTTCAATTTGAACTCTTGTACACAGCCAGTGGCAGTGGAAATTGGTGCAACCACTTATAAAAACTGGCAATATTGACTAAAGCTGGATATGTGTATAACAGATGGCTCCACAACCACAGTATTTCCATAGGGCATGTTCTGAAGTATTTATACCAGCACTAACCATAACAGCTCCAAACTGGGAACTACTCAAATGTATGTCAACTAGAATGAATAAACAAACTATGGAATACTAACAAAATGGAATACACACACACACACACACACACACACACACACTATTCTGTATATTCTCAATTCTAATTGGCACCCTTTCAGCACCCTTTCAATCTGATGTGCATTAGAATCGCATGTGGATTGGATTACCAGACATGAATCCAATCTGCATGCGATTCTAATGTTCATACAATTTTGTAGCCCTCTAAAACTGTTGAAAAGGTGACGATTAGGATGGAGAATATATGGTAATTAATATGCAAGACTACACACAGGAAAATGGCTGAATCTTACAAAGATGATGTTGAAGAAAACTCAAAGATATATGTAAAAAACCATTCCACTTGTATAAAGTTTGAAAACAGGACAAATTAATCAACTTGCTGAAAGCCAGCATGTTGGTTAGGCTGGCATGGGGCAGACTATTGGAAGGGAACATTACAGGGTCTTCTGGGGCCTGGTAATATTCTGGGCTTTTCATTTTGTTTTCTGTTTGTTTGTTTGGTTTGTTGGTCAGTTGCTTTGCTTTCCTGTGACAGCCGAACATACTGTGTCCAGCTTGTACTCTCATCAAGCTTTGCAATAGTAATATGCACTCTTTTCAGCCTAGATTTTACTTGTTAATGCAAAATCTTTAGAAAACACATGGCATTATGAAAATGAAATATTTTAAAGTCCCTGGGATTGAGTAGTCATTCAACCCATAGTAAGAGCACTATAGATGTGCTGTACAGAGAGAACCTGGAAGCTGGAGGTCACTGGGCTTATTCCAGAGTAAGAAAACAAGATCTCAGGTGGCAGCAAGAGAGGAGAAGGAGGGACAGCAGTCCCAGAGAGGGCTGGCCCATGGAAGAGGGCCAGGCTGGCCACTGTTACAAGGGTCTAGGGAGGGATCAGACAACAGTGGCCACCTCAGTTCTGTTAAAGGCCTGACAGGAGGCCGGAGGGCTACAGCCTGGCCCTGGGGTTGGGGGGAGGGGAAGACAGCCAAGAGCCAGCTCCAGTCCACAGAATTTGGGACAGTGAAAGGAATCCCTAAGTCTAACCTCTTACAGGAGGAGGTGACTAGGATCATGCTGAGCATGTGGTATGTGGTGGAAGCTGAAGTCTACACTGCTAAGGAGCTATATGCTCTTGCCTCTGATGTTCCTTTCCCTCACAGCGAATCCCGTGCAAAGAAGTCTTCTTTCTGCTAAATAAGCTTGAAAATCACATTTTAAATCTACACAGACTGCCCTCACAGTCCACAGTTTCCCTTTCTGCAGTTCAGTTACCTGTGGTCAACCATGTTCTGAAAATACAGTATAATAAGATATTAGAAAGGGAGAGGGAGAGGGTGAGGGAAAAGGAGAGAGAGGGAGGGGTGAGAGAGAGGGAGGGGAGAGAGAGAGAGAGAGAGAGAGAGAGAGAAACATCCACATAACTTTCATTACAGTATATTGGTGTAATTGCTCTATTTTACCTTTAATTATTGTTAATCTGATACTGTGTATAATTTTATGTATTAAACTTTAGCATAGGTATGTTTAGGAAAAAGTCTCTAGTATCTGTAGGGTTGAGTGCTATCCCAGGTTTCAGGCCTCCATAGAGGATCTTGGAACTTCTCCCTTGTAGATAAGGAAGTTCTGTTACACACTGCACAAATGAAAAGACAAGTAAGAGTACAGATTGGGGGTATGAATCATGCTCTGTGTGAATGGAGTCAGTCAACATCATAGAGAACTAGTGTCCTGAGCCAGCCAAAGACATGATTCAGATAGGCCAGGGGAGGACAGGGCTGTAGAATAAATGTGATAATGGACTCAACAGTGCCTTGAAAGTTTGCAGAACTGAATAAATGTAGGGTGGAATGATGGCTCATGGTCAGTTTAAATCAAATGATATAGAATAAAAATAACAATGCTATTCCCCTATTTCTTTCTTCCCTCTGGGGAAGACTTTTCTATTAAGATCTAAATATGTGCTTTGCAGAATTTCTTGCAGAGTCTCAACACTTCAGGGTTGCTAAGGTGCTTGTAACTAGTCTCTGAACTGAAATTCATATGCCTTATTTTATTTGAACCCTGGAGTGCCCAGACAGATAGGGCTCTGCCGATGGTGACATTAGGAGCTCACCCAGCCACACTGGCATTAACCAATCCAGCTAGGCAGAGGGTGGCCACCTGCTATAAGCGCCCTCTGCATTTGGTTAGCTTTGCAGGTGGAGCTTGCAGAGGCCAAATAAACAAAATCAAAGCTAAGTATCCAAGCTTGACAGGTACTGGATTTCTGCTTTTGTTGTTGATTCAAAGTCTGGTCTGCAAATGATCTAATGTGTTTGATCCTTTCCTACTTGTTAGTGTATCAGGGACTATGCTAAAACTAATTTAATTTTTTTAAAATTTAAACAAAATAAAACAAAAGCTATTTTTTCTTTTGGTGGTTACTTCTAATGCCTGAAAATAAAAACTATTCTGCTCTGTAATGAATGCCTGTAAAATTCAGGTTTGCAGGGGAATGTGGTGTGTGTGCTGATTCTGACCCAACTACATTTACTGAGCATCAGCTACATATCAGACATGGGAGAGGTGTGGATGCACCCCATCCATCACCTGCAGGTGGATAAGGCAGATCCTGTGACCAGTAACAGCTTTTGTGAATTTGCTTGAGATAGAGTGTCTTAGTTTGTGTTTCCTCAGAAAGACTCTGAGATAAGGATTTGATTGCAAATCATTTATTGGGAAGTGACCTCAGAAAACAGTGGTGGGGGAGGGAGAATTTGGACAGGGCAGAGAAATAAGCTGAGAAAGGGGGTGTGATCAGACACACTTCTACTGAGGACAAACGGAACTTGATGTTGCCTGGGCTTCTGGGAAGAGAATGGATGTCTCAGAATGATCTCCCCACCCAGCCAGGCCCTGCTCCAGGTGGCAGCTCCCAGGGTCAGACTTTTCCTCAGTTTTGCCTTCAGGTAAAGATGGCGGAATGAGCAGGTCAGAGTTGTTCCCACAGGCAGGAAAGTGTCAGTGCCCAGTCAATGTGGTCAGGGCTGCCTCCATCACAGCACAGCAGGGGTTGGGGGAACCAGAGCCACACCCCTAGGGGTTCCCCAACACTCTCCACCTAGAAATCTGAATTTGGTGGGAGCCAATCACACAAATATTCTTGCAAAGAATTAGGTGAAAACCTGTGTTTGTTTATGGTGCCTTTACCTGAGTCTTTTAATCAGGTTTGATGTGTCATCCAAGATGATGTCCTTGTGTAGATCAATGCTAGAGGCAAAGAGGAATTGCTAGGCTGGGACCTCAGAGCTCAGAAGCCTGGACCACAGACTATTGGGGGAAATAAGCAGAGGAAATGTCCAGGCAATATTGGTTTTTATTACATAGAGCATTTTCCCCACACCCAGGGCTGTCTCCTGGTGATCCCAGAGGACTGTGTGGAGAGGGAAGATACCCAGAGAGGCTGATCCAAGGTCTTCACTGAAACAAACTGTGGGCCTCCCAGACCCACACCCCAACACCAAGCCATAGGTTTTATACCTCTGAGGTGGAAAGGGGGTCAGGGGTCCCATCCCACCTGAGTCCAGCTGGGGAAACCCAGAGCCCTTGACTAAGGCTCTGGGGCTAGGCTGGTATTAATCTTGGCTCAGATGCTATGAGGCTTTGAAATATTGAACTTGCTGTGACTTGATTCCTTCATCACATACCTACCTTGTGGGGCTGTTGTGAGGATGGATGAGGCTAGTTCTTAAAAGCCATGCCTATAATAGGAGCCACTGTTATGAAGCTGCCCACCCTCAGCAGCAGCAGCCTCAGTGTTATCTGACAGTATAGAATAAGAGAAAAAAGAAAGAGGTAACTTAAAGAGGGAAATCTAGAGCTAGTACAAATCTTTAGCTCCAGGATGAGTAAATCTTGATCCTAACCTACTGCTTAGGAACAGTGAGGGAAAAGAAGACAGAGGCAAGGAAAAGGAGAAGGGAAGAGGGGCTCGGGAGGGGAAAAGGAAAGCGAGGTTTGAACTTTACCTACATCAGAATGTGCCAAAAGTCTATTCTGAATGTTTTGGTTTGGGCAATTTTAACTCCACACTGACGAGATAGTGTATATGAGTTTTTAAAAAGTCTAAAATGCTTGACTTTTTTAAAAAAAACTGTGGGTATCTTTTGATATATACAGAGGTGATTTCAATCTCTGTGAGATATACACAAAAAGAGAGTTAAAAAATTGAAAATTGAGCCAGGTATGGTGGCACATGCCTGTCATCCCAGCGACTCTGGAGGCAGAGGCAGGAGGATCACAAGTTCGAGACCAGAGGCAGTCTATGCAATTTAGTGAGCCTCTGTCTCAAAAAGCATAAAAAAAAAAAAAATAAATAAAATTTAAAAATTAAAAAAAAAAAGGGCTGGGGGTACAGCTCAGTGGTGTAGCACTTGTAAAGCATGCAACTGTGAAGACAGGGTTCAAACCCCAGTACCATAAAAAAAAAAACACAAAAAAAACACAACTGAAAATTTACTCTCATGGTTTGTGTGTGTATGTGTATGCTTGTAGAATACCACATACACTGAGAATTTCTGCTTTCAACCTGTTGTCTCCTACCCGCTTTTCCACAGATCACTACACTTATGAGTCTTTTTTATATACTTCCAGAGTTGCTTCATGAAAGAAAACAAGAAAATATGAATATACATATTCATTTTATCCCTTAAGAGACAATCATAAAGGTAACATTCTATTATTAACTGTATATAAAGTATCCATTTTATATGTATCAGACACATTTTACAGGTGTTGTGGTTAAGTGCCATCAAATCGGGTCTGACTCATAGTGACCCTCATAGTGTTTTCAATGGCTGATTGTTTCAGGATTGCTTCAGGAGTGGATTGCCACATCTTTCTCCCATTTTTGCGGTGCTGAGGATTGAACCTGGGTCCTCAGAGACTGTGGAACAGCGGTCTACCAGCTGAACTAAACCCCAGACCAGATAAGGAAATTAAATTCAGAGTTAAATAAGTTTTCCAAGATCATAAAAAGAATAAGTGAGGGAGACAAAATTCAAACCCTATTGGCATCGATAGCCTACGCTCTTGGCCATTATGCAATACCACCTTTTAGAAACTCCTTTCTGTCCATAGATACAATGTTCCTATTATCTCCAAAGGGCGAAACTTTCTGCCTGCTCCCTGCTCAGAAGCAATTCCTTTACAGCAAGAACTTTGAGAATCATGTAAGCCATTATTCCTAGTGTCTCAGGGGGAAGTAAGAGCAATCTCTGGACTCGAGGTGCACTGCAAACAGAGTGGCCCTTGCTCCCAGAGACCCTTGTAGAAAGAAGTTAGACCCATTCTGGGCATCTGTGAGAGCACACTGCTTAGATATCCTTTCTAGAGCAAGCCAGCTGTGAGGGATGCAGTGATGGAGAGCCTCCCATGGGGACATGTGAGTTCCACCCCAGCAAGGCCACCCTTGGCCTCTCTAGCCAAAGACCGGCTATAATGGGCACTAAGCTCCAGCCATTCTGCCTGATGTGGGGCTCCAGTAGTAAACACACTTGCTCAGAGCTGGCTGAGACATTCTCAGAGCCGAGTACAGTTGAAGCTCTCCCTAACTGTCCTCCTTCCTCCCTCTCTCCCTTCACAAGTGTCCCACCTGCCACACACTTGGAGGATCCCCCATCAACTTAGACTCCCCACTCCACATCCTTCAGAATCATTCCAGTCCACAAATCTTTCTCTTCTAATCCCTTCTTGGTGTTTGCTTCCTTCAAAACCATAAGGGAGAGCTGGGCATGGTGGCGCATGCCTGTAATCCCAGTGGCTTAGGAGGCGGAGGCAGGAGGATCCCAAGTTTGAGACCAGAGGCAGTCTGCATAATTTAGCGAGACCCTGTCTCAAAAAGTAAAAAAATGGGCTGAGGGTGCAGCTCAATGGTCCAGCATTTGCAGAGCATGCAGCGTGAGGCCTTGTGTTCCCCCCAGTACCACAAAAACAAAAAACACAAACACAAACACAAAAACAAAAACAAAACCATAAGGGATATAGCGTTCCATTGAAAGGAACTACACAAATGTCACAGTGACCTTCTAATAGTGAACTACCTGAAGCCTTGTGCAGATCTCCCTCCTCTTCTCCAGGTCATTCTTTGCCTTTTCTTCTTGAAGCCCCTCCTGCACTCCAGTGCCACCTCTTCTTCTTGAAACTCCATCCACTCAAACCCTGCTATTTTTTCGCTGATTCTGTGGTGACCTCCCTTGGTGAACTCCTTAAAGCCCCAGCTTACCTCTCAGTGCTCTTATGATACACTTCCTGGACATTATTCAACCTCTGATACAATGATAATTTTTAAATCATCATCTTATCCTTTAATTTGAAATTCCTCTATCCAAACCCTACTTCTCCAACTGGACAAAGCACAGGTACTCCAAATGTGAAATATTTAAAATAGATGTCTTAGTCAGCTTGGGATCCTATGGCAAAACACTGCTGTCTATGTGGTCTAAACAGGAGATATTTATTTCTCACAGCTTTGGAGGTTGGAATGTCCAAGATCAAGTATCCAGCAAGGTGTGGGTTCTGGGGAGGGCTCTTTATCTGACTTGCAGGTAGCTACCTGATCGCCGCATTCTTATAGAGCCTTTCCTTTGTGCCTGTGGGACACACTCATGCACACAAACACACACATGCATACAAACACACGCACATGGATACATATGCACAAGTATGCACACAAGCGCAAATGCACTCTCACACAGGTATCTTCCTATTTTTATAAGGCCACAAATATTATCATGTGGGCCCTACCCTCATGAGATAATCTAACTTCCATTACCTCCCAAAGGCCTTATCTTCAAATACCCTCACATAGGAAGATAGGGCTTCCACATACAGATTTTGAGGGAACACAAACATTCAGTCCATCATGGAATCTCACCCTCTTTACCCTTCATTCTTCAGACTTCTTAATTCTCCTCATTTCTTCCCTTTTGATGTCACATTCATCACTGCTGTCATCCAACCTCTGTTTAGTCCCTCAGCCCTGCTGCTATGTCCCCGATGCCTATGTGGTGAAGGTTTGGTCCCCAGGGTGGTGCCCTGGTGGAACCTTTAAGAGGCAAGAACTAGCAGGAAGCCCTGGTCACGTGGGCATGCCCTTGTAGGGGATTGCGGGACCCCAGTACTATTCTCTTTCTCTTTTTGCTTCCTAGCATGAAATGAATATTTTTACTACTCCACCAAGATATGCTGCCCTGCCTCAGATCCAGAAGCAATTGGGCTAGCCAGTCACGGCCTAGAACATCTAAAACTAGTAGTCATCATAACCTTTTTCTCTTTATAACTGAACCATCTCAGGCGTTTTGTCATAGTCACTCAAAGCCAACAAACACAACTCCTTCCATTATAAGACCCACTGATTATGTTTTTTCAACTAATTTTCATATCTGTTCTTCTCTTTCCATGAGCTTTAGATTGAATTGTGTCCTTGAGAAATTCTTATGATGAAATCTTAACCCCTAGCGTCTTAGAATGTGAGTTTATTTGGAAATAAGTTCTTTACATAGGTGATCAACTTAAAATGAACTTGATGTGATGGATTCTAGTCCAGTATGACCAAGCCCTTACAGAAAGGTGAAACTCAGACATAGAGACAGACACACATAGAGGGAAGATGATGTAAAGAGACTCTTTGGTAGTGTTTAGGTTGAACCCTGGATACCATTTTTTGGAGATCCATAGATAAGTGTGTGCATCTGTCAGGATTCTTGAACAGGGGTTGAAAACTGGTGCTTGCCACTTACTTTTATAAGTAAAGTTTTATTGGAACACAAAACACATTTATTTATTATTATTATTATTTTTTGGTGGTACTGGGGGTTGAACCCAGGGCCTTGCACTTGCATGCTCTGCAAGTGCTGGACCACTAAGCTGCACCCCCAGCCCATTTTTTTACCTTTTGAGACAGGGTCTCACTAAGTTACACAGACTGTGTCTGGTCTTGAACTTGCAATCCTACTGCCTCCGCCTCCCAAGCCTGCTGGGATTACAGGCATGCACCACCACGCCTGGCCTACAAAACATATTTATTCACTACAAAAGTATCCAGCTGTTTTTATTCTCTAGTGGCAGTTGAGTAATTGTATTAGAGACTATGTAGCTGGTGAAGCCTGAGCGAGTTTCTCCCCTGCCCTGTGCAGAAAAAGTGACCCCCGCACCCCAGAAAGAGAAAGAAGGCACATACCAAAGGATTCAATGGGAATGGTTCAGTGACAGAAGTATTGACAGAGATGGGGTTGGGTTTAAGGGAGCCACGAGGGAAGCAGGCACCCTGAGTAAGGTCAGTGGGAAGCAGGCATCATTTCCAGGCCTGCAACGCCTAGGAGGAAACGGTGTTACCAGAGCCCAGCAGAGCTGCAGTCGCAGAATTGTGGGGTAGAAAGTACATAACTTGACCTCTTATCTGAGCCTGCATGGACTGCCATACTCAAACACCACAACTGCGGCAAATTGATTGCCGCAAACAAAGGAAATTCGTTTTTTCACATTTTTTTATGCTAGAAGTTCAAAACTAAGGTATAACGCAATTCAGCTATGAGTGAAGGTTTTCTGACTTGCAGATGATTGCATTTTCCTCGCATGGCCTTTCCTCTGAACATGTGCAAACAGAGAAGGATGGAGGGAGCAAGAGAAAGAGAGAGAGAGAGAGAGAGAGAGAGACAGAGACAGAGACACAGAGACAGAGAGACAGAGACAGAGAGACAGAGAAGAGGAGAGGAGAAGAGGAGAGGAGAGGAGACTTTCCTCTTTTTATAAGGCCACCAATCCTATTGGATTAGGCTCTGTCCTATGACCTCATCTAACCTTGATTATCTGCTCCAAATATAGCCACACTGGAAGTGATGTTTTCAACATAAGGACTTTGAAGGAACACATGTATTCATTTCTAACACCTCTTGTCTTTATCTCCCAGTCCCTCTCACGGGCCCACTCTAACCAGAAGCCAGAGAGCTATAGAGTTGGATCTGACTCATAGTGACCCTATATATTTAGGCATAGGGTTTTCAATAGCTGATTGTTTCAGAACTGCTTCGGGAGTGGGCTGCCAGGTCCTCTAATTTTTACAGTGCTGGGGATCAAACTCAGGTCCTCAGAGAGTGCAGAGTAGCACTCTACCAACTGAGCAGCCAGAGGGCAGAGGGCCTCAAACATGCAGCCTATACAGATCAGCTTTCTGGCCACAGAGTGGAGGAAGAGAAAGATGTAGTATAGATGATAGTGGGGTGGGGCAGGGAGGCAAACAACAAACCCCAACAAAAAACAAATGTAGATAAGGTATCAAGGGAAAAAAGTTGCCTATAGAGCACATGTCTGCAATGAGAATAAGAATTTGCTTTGTTTCAAAACTTCCAAGGAACACTTCATACTCTTATTTAGTGGAAATACACTGGGAGAAATCTAAACTCATAAAACTCAAGTCTCTAAAAATAACCTTGTGAAGGCTGGGTGTGATGGTGCACACTTGTAATCCAGCACTGGGGAAACTGAGGTGGGAGGATTGACACAAGTTTTGAGGCCAGTCTGGGATACATAGGGAGTTATAGTCCAGCTTGGGCTACATAGTTAGACTCTGTCTCAAAAAACTACAAACAAACAAACAAACAAACAGAGCCTTATGAAGTATATTGGTAAGCAAAGGGTTGCAATATTTGACTTGCAATTAAGATAAGTTCTTCCAATTTAATTATAAGTCCATACTTTAAGCAGTTGGATTTTCAATTTTACAGACCATTTATTAAGTGCCTGTGAAAAAACACAGTACAAACACAACGCTCTGTAAGATAGAGGAGTTTGTATAAGATGTTTTAGGAAGTGAGTACTCACATAGCCCTATTGTGGACAGTATTTAATAGACCCATAGGAATACAGGAGCATTCCTTTTTGGCTGAGATGACCAGTTCAGGTTTGTGCATGTAGCAGCACTTAAGTTACCTTAGTTTTTAGGAAGGGAACAAAAGCCTTTGGTTCTTAAATTGGCATTTGAGCCCAGCTCTGTGTATTTACTATCTCCATCCACTAGATGGCAGGCACAACCTGGGAAGATCCTGCAGGAGCCTGCCCTGGATTTCAAGGTCTCCAGGCCCAGCAAACTAGCCAGTTTTAAGAGAGATTAGTGGGACATGGTGGAGAAACTGGGATTCAACGACAGCTTTTCCTATGAGTAGTCAAAAGCATCAGATGAGAAGACAATGAAGTAGCTAGGGCAAGTCAAGGGGAGTTGAGGAAGTTGTTAAGCAACATCTAAGCCCAAAGTCTAGAGGGAGGATATAGAGTTGTTTGTTAACAGATTGTGGCATAGGGAAGAAACCACAGGGACGGGAGGAAGGTCAGAGGAGCTAGAACTTGGATGAAAAAGGAAAGGTAAAGGCAACCAGGCCGCAGAGTCTGCCAGAAGTCAGGAAGTGGAGGTGCCAGCGCAGCTGGAGGAGAAGTTAGTCGACATGTATAACGCTTGTCCTGCACCTGTTGATCCATGACCTTGACGTTCTGAGGAGAGATGACTGTTAGGATGGATTCTGACTTCCTGGCTCTTGAAGGAACAGCAGAGAGGAGAAGAAATAGAATGAACTAAGTCCCCAGCCAATGCAGGGACTGGCAAATACTTGTGATGGAATGGGAGCAGAGCTCTGAGGAAAGGAGGAGGGAGAGAACCCTGAAAAATGGGGGTTTGTCAGTTCCATGAGGTTCTTTGAACACTGAACCAAGCAGGGTGGATTATTTGATTCAGTAGAAATGGTATAATCATTAAAAACTTTTTTTTTTTAGAACAAGAAGGTTGTGCTTATATATTTGTGCTGTGGCAAGATGAAATTGAGGTTGTAAACAAAATCTGTTTGAAGGAGAGTGATCTGAGGCAGTGAGAGTGGTTACAAAGCTGTGAAAATAATTTGGAGATAGTTCAACATGGCAATGATGTTTGAAAGCAAAGAAAATATTAAGGGTATTAGTGCCTTATATATAACAGTGACAGAAAATGTTTACAGAGTATTTTTATATTGGTTCTTAGTAAAACAATGGAAATAACTAAAATATATTAAAATATATTGTTCTAAATTTATATAATCTAATTCCGTAGTTAGAATTAATTGTAACTACAGAATTAGATTATATAAATTTAGAGCAAGAGTTAAAGAAATGCTAACCTATAGGCATATTTAGTCTTCTTATTATTTTCATCAGTTTTCCCTATGGCATGGAAATACAGGTTGCACTCTAAATATGTTATTTTACAGCCAAGCAGGAGTGTATACATCGCTTTGGTTACTTCAGAGTCAGCACAGCTTAGCGTTTGGGGGCATCATTAGAATTCCCCAGACTTTCTAGACATCTCTCTGTGCTTATTTCTGATGCAAACAGATATAGATGAGCCCTGCTTCAGCCCAGAATCTGAGCCATGTCCGCCAGTCCTCCCCGCCACCTTGAAGAATATGCTGAGGCAGAGCATTGGGCAGCATCAAAGATAAACGCAGCTGGACACCAGTCAAAACCGTTAAAAAGTATTTTATTCCATAATTACTGGCAGAATTAGTGTATTTCCTAACCAGAAGTGTGTTGTTGTTGTTAGGTGCCATTGAGTTGGTGTCCAACTTATAGCGACCCTATGGACAACAGGCAGAACACTATTCTTAATACTTCTCTACTGTTCATAGGGTTTCCAAGGACTGATTTTTTGGGGGGAGTGGGTTACCAGGTCCTTCTCCCAAGCCTACAGCACCTGGTGTTGCCAGGTGATCTCCCATCCAAGTACTAACCAGGCCCGACCCTGCCTAGCTTCAGAGATCTGATGAGATCAGATACCGCATTGGTGTGGCTGTGGGCATCAGAAGTATAGCTATCATATATTTCTCTGTGTAAATGATTACCAAGGTTGATTAGGGGTGGGTTGAGCTACTCACAGTCATTTCCAAAAGCCTTCAGGACATAGTTTTAGAAATATACCACCATTTAGAATCTGCATGATGTTAAACTCCTTTGAGATAATCTAGCAGAGGGCCCTGGTTCCTTGCTCTGACTTTCCCAAGGGCACACACATACTGGGTGGGACAGTTAGATGTTTTATCTGTCTTGATATGACCCACATAGTCCTGAAAGGGGCTGTTCTTTGCTAATAGCCATAAAGAACAAGAACACCGATATTTTGACACATTGTCCAGGGAATTTGCTACTTCATAATACTGTGGTTAGGAGTTTGAAACATTCACCCTGGAATGTGCTGAAGCTTTAAAATTTGGATGAAAATTGTCATTTTAATTCATGGAATATCTTCATTTTTTCCAGAAATTAAGCTCTACTTTCATGCTTCCAAGCCTTTGCTTCACCCTTATTACCATCTTTTAAGCTTCCTCTTTCTAACTCTTAAAATTTCTACCCTGCTGCTCTGCACACCAGTCTGCTTTCTGCTGAGCTATGGGCTGCAATGTGTTCAGATCTTTTTCTTCCCTTATACTTTTTATCTCTTCCTTGACATAGAGGATCATTCATTCAGTTACTGGCGGAGTATAGCTATATCATAACAAGTCTGTTTTCAAGTCAACAAAATAGAAGCAACTAAAGAACTTAGATGGAGACCCAGTTTAGAGCAGCCCAGGACAGCTGCATTTAGCTGTGCCAGGTGCTGCTTTCAACCTTTCTAGTGGCTGCTATATCCCTGGATTTGTCTGCTTTAACCTTCCTGATGTTAAACTTCTAGGATTTGGAGTAGAGTGGGAGATTGGGGGAAGATGATTATTTTACCTCACATCACAGAGGAAGAGTATGAATAGCAACAATGCTCAGCATTATAAAATTGGGCATTGGCTAGGCGCTGTGGTGCAAGCTTGTCATCCCAGCTTTTCAGGAGGTTGAGGCAGGAGGATCATGAGTTTGAGGAAGCCATGCAACTTAGACCACGTCTCAAAATAAAAAGTAAAAAGCAGGCTGGGGTGCAGTTCAGTAGTAGAGCACTGGCTTAGTATGTGCAAAGCCCTGCGTTCAAAACCCCAGTATTAAAAACAAAAGCAAAAATAAAAAAATCTAGGCATTGTACATTCATTCTTATAATTCTAACTAACTTCCATGGGAAAATTTTTATGGTGACCAAAAGAAAAATGAAGGTTCAACCTTGGGGAAAGTATGCTAATAATTTGGCTACAGGAAAGTGGAGAAGGAAGGCCTCACAGGACAGTAAAACCATGCTCAAGCTGCCCTGGATCTAATTTTGTGATAATTCCTGTAGGGTTTGGCTGAATTACTTTTGCATCATCAAATTGCTCAAACAAAGCCACTCAAAGTTGACAAAGGCTCAGAGTTGTTTACAAGCAGTGATATTTCTATACACTATTGACAAACACTACTTATAAAGGACTGTTTATGTGGGAGATTTCTTGAATATATCTACTAGCGTCTTTGGCTAGTTCAGTTCCAATTGCTGTGTATAATTACTTTTCATCGGAGATATTTTGTTGGTTTGTTTTCTGTATTATTATTTCATTAAACAAATATTTGACTACCTACAAATGAATTTATTAATTTAGTATTTTTCTTATTGAATAAAATTTTGTAAGGTTTACTGAGTTTAGGAAATTTAGTTATGAAGGATATGTTAATTAGTTGTAGGGGATTAAAAATCAGCTTGGGGCTGGGATTTAGCTCAGTTCATAGATTGCTACTCTGCGCTGAGGAGCCAGGTTCAATCTGTAGCACTATGAAAATGGGGAGAACTGTCAGAATGAATCACATTAAGGTGTACATTAAAAATTTCCAATAAAAAAAAAAGAAAATGGGGAGAAGGATGGAGTAGCCCACTCCCAAAACAAACCTGAAACAATCAGCCATTGCAAACCCTATGAGGTTCACTATGAGTTGGACCTGATTTGATGGCACCTAACAACAACAAGAATCAGCTTACCTGGGTTCTCCAACTGAACACATTCTGAATTACTTGGATAAGTGTGGGCAAGTCACCTTAATTAGTTTCAGCCTTAGTTTACTTAATGATAAAATGAAAATATTATCTACCTGCTTGGCATCCTAGGATTTTGGCAAGGATAAAAGGAATTAATTTGTATAAAAATGTTTTGCTAAATGGTACAGTGTTACACAATTGTAAAGATTTTGGCATTGGCTTTCTGCAGCTACACTGTATGATCCAGGGATGTGTTTCTCTTTTCACTTTTATGATTTTAAGCTTATTTTTAGGACATTAAAAAGGTTGGATCTGTCATTTACATTTCAAAATTTCCCATTTGTATTTCAAAACCAGCCCCTGGAAGAATCTCCTATGCTTAACTTGACCATAATGGGTCAATGAGGCCCTTTAACTTCCCTGCTCTAGATAGGTGCACTTTGTGGGTGAAAGGTAAACGGTCTCCCTACCTTCTTGGGGTTCTGAGAGACCACCCACTACTTGTGTCCTTAGCTCAGCACCAAACCATAACAAGTCTTTGGTTTTCTTTTTTAACTTACTGCTTAGTTTTTGATTGACAATATTTGTACACATTTATGTGGTGAAACGTGACATTTTGACTCATGTACACATTGAGCATCTGGTCTTCAAAAAGCTTTAGTTATTGCTATGTACCAACCTTTGTTATTTTCTCAGATGAATGATCACAAAAAACTCTTGGAGTTGTTTTGTGCTCTGATACATTGTGACTGACATGATTTTTAAAATGAAATGAACCTCCATTATGCCTCTATTGAGGGGCAAGGTTGGTGATGTAACATTAGCTTTTCATACTTTTCAAAGAAAACAGTGATACTTGTGGCTGCTGCATTTGTTGAAGCCACGAATTTACCCAAAGAATGATCACGTTCATGGCATTTGTAGATTGTTTTTAGCAGGTGGAGTGGGTGGACCATCCTTACTCCAATCTTGTTCAGACCATGCAGCGATTGCTGGATTCATGCAGCCAGAGTCACGCTGAGCTCCCAGGGACAGGAGAACCTTGTGGGATAAGGGATGGGGAGGATTTCAGAGTTCTCCTGAGAAACTCAATCAGTAGGATATGTGTTGGGGAGGTGGATGAGATTTATTTTAAGAAATTGGCTCCATAATTTTGGAGGTATGGTTAGATCACCTGAAGAAATATTCCTAGAGTTTCCATGACATGTTATAAATGATAGTAGTAAGCTTATAAATTTTTGTTTAATATGTGTTGGATTGTGTGCCCGAAGCTTGCTCTTGTTATGCTGTGGTTTGAATTTCCTTTCCAAAATCATGTTCAAAGAAAAAAATTGATCTTGTAGAAGTTGAGAGTAGGATGGTGGCTAGAACACAAAACAAAATGAACAAATAAACTAATTAAACCCTCAAAACTCATGCTCAAATTTACCTGCCATTACAACAGTATTAAGATGTGAGTCCTTTAAGAGGTGAATCAGTCAGGAGAGAGGATGAATTAATACTGTTGTCTCAGGAGAAGTTTCATTACTGTGAGAGAAGGTTGTTAGAAAAGCAAGTGTGATCCTGTCTTGTTCTCTCACATACTCCTGTTCTTCTGTCCTTCTGCCCTCTGGCATTGGATTGTCCACCCAGAAGACCCTTGCCAAATGTGGACTCTTAACCTTAGACTCCCCAGCCTCTAGAAGCATAAGAAATAAACCTCTGTTCTTTATGCATTACACAGTCTGTGGCAATCTGTGATAGCAACCCAAAGCAGACTGAGACAGTATAACCTAGCTGCAAAGTGGGCAGAAGGAGCTAACGCTTCTCCCCTTCCTACCCCTAGGGGCCACTGTTATCTAGAAAACCTACCTAAGACATTGATTCAAGGTGAGTCTTGCTGGCTGTCACCAGAGGGGATGACACACCAGTACACTTCAGGTCAAATTGATAACCTAAGTCACTTCTAATCCTGCTGGTAGCAGAGGCACTGAAGATTTTGTTACAGGCAAATCCAAAAGGATCATCATAATCCTCAAGGGGAACATTCTTGATGTGGGTGCCTTAGAGGTTCGGTTGTTGCTAGGTGCCATTGAGTAGCATCTAACTCATAGCGACCCTAAGTACAGTAGGATGAAATGCCACCCAACGCCATGCAGTGCACATGACCATTTGATGTTTGAGCTACTGTTTCTTCTCATTTTGAGTCATGCTACATCAGCAAAAGGACATCCCTGGGGCTTTATTCTCATCATTAAAGTCAACTCAACTTTGAGGAAGCAACTCCTCCCCAGTCATTTCTTGAATGCCCTCCAGCCTAGAGGGCTCAATTTCTGGCACTATATCTGATAGTGTTTCTCTGCTATTCATAGGGTTTTCAATGGCTAATCATTTTTGCAGTAGGTTAACCATGTTCTTCTTCCTAGTCTGTCTTAGTCTGGAAGCTCAGCTGAAACCTGTCCACCATGGGTACCCTTGTTGGTATCTAAAATACCGGTGGTATAGTTTTCAGGATCACAGCAGCATGCAAGCCCCCCCCAGAACCACTAAATGAAAGACACATGGGGGCTGAGAGGTCCTAGGAAGCAGTTAATTAAATATTTCAGAGCTCATACACACATATGTTTGAGGAAATGATAAGGTGAAATTCTATTGAACACAAGTAGTTCTGTTCCTAACATTTGTGGGGCCCACATACCATATGTCTAAGTATTTACAAGTCAGAAAGTGAGCTGAGAACCTTTTAAATAAAATATTTATATATGTTCCTTTTACCTAGACAAATACATCTTCCCAGCCAGCAGAAGGCTTTGGACTCTGGAGTCCTGGGAGGTTGGGGGTTTCCTGCCACCTGGACCCTTTATCCATCCCTGGCTCCAGCTCTCCACTGCAGATGGTCTTTTGTGAATATGGATACCTCAGGCAAAGATTTCCAAGTTTACTTTTCTTTCAAATGTTACATGAAGCCTGGAGTCATGAGCTCAGTATCAAAATTATTTGTTCTTGCTTTTTGCCAAAACGGGTTGAACAAGGCAGTTTACCATCGAAGTACGAGCCAGCCAGCGTCCAACTGCAGAAAGAAATCGAGAAGGGACAACACACATTTAGAAAACAAGATAAATTTCATTAAGAAATAATTGAGTTCACATCTTGAATGATTCATACAAACTGACCAAAAGTTTTTCATTAAGAAAACAAGAGCTTGAAGTGTAGAAGCCTAATCAATAATATTTCTTTTTAAAGCTAAAACCAAGAAACTCCTAAGTATCTGTTCATACTCTGTTACATTCAACTCTGATTCACTCCAAACATGAATGTAGGAGTAGTATTTGCCTATGCATTTAGGAGAAATCATCTCAGAAAAGAGGACTAGACTTCCTGGGGATTGGGAGTGGGAAGTGCTCAGTCATTATTGGCTTTCTGCTGGGCGTATAAAGAGTGTTTGGGTAGAGGCAGTGGTGTGAGAAGGCTTCCATATTCTTGGAATTCTTGCTTCTTAATACTTTTCTTGAACAAATTCTCTTACGCTTCCTTCAGGATCACAGCAGCAGTCAGGAGAGAGGATGAATTAATGCTGTTGTCTCAGGAGAAGTTTCATTCCATATGCTGCTGACTGCTGCTGTGATCCTGAAGGCTGTGAGAGTCCAAAGTCCTTGATTTTTTTTCCTATTTTTGATTTTTGACAATTATTAAGAAATCCATATGCTATTTTTAGACATCATAAATTTTGCCATTTTTACATTTTTCTGATACTTTGTGAGTGAATAAAATAGGTTTATTACACAAACTTTGATGTGCAAACTAGCCGATCATATAATATGAAATACTTCCAAATGTTTTATTTCATTTGATATTTATAATTTTCATTAGTTTCCATGTGGTAAAAACTAAGAGTATTTATTGAATGCACTCTTATTTTATCTTTCCTTATTGTCCCTATTTTATGGATGCAGAAGCAGAATTTTAGCAAAGTTGACTTTCAATTGGTTTTGGACAATTGTTACAGCAAAATATCCTGGGTGCGTGCTATGGACATAATTGGACCTGAGACTCTTACTCCTTCAGGTTCAGTTGCAACTCTTAAGCGTTCTCCAGAAAGTACGTCCAAATTGAAGAATGAGGAGATAGACCAAGTGTATCGCACAGTTGATCATCCATTTCCAGACTATAAAAGCAGCATACTTTGGACAGACAGGGAGAAGAACCTTTTAGAAAGGAGGTGCTGGATGGTGGTAGCCTGTTCTCCATTTGTTTGCTGTAGGTCAGGAAACAGTTTAGTCTTATTTCAAACTAAGGAGAAATACTTGAAGAGAATCATTCAGAAAGTTTGATATACAGTTAATCCTTCTATCTATTGATTCTGGATCCATGAAGTCAAACAACTTTTTGATAAAAAATATTCAGAAAAAAATTACATCTGAACTGAATATGTCCAGATATTTTTCTTGTTATTATGCTTTAAACAACATAGCAGAGCAACTCTTTACATGTCATTTATGTTGTGTTTGGCATTATAAGTAATCTAGAAACAATTTAACGTATACAGGACTTGAGTTTCTTCAGATTTTGGTGTGTAAAGGAATTCAGGAACCAATTGCCCATGAATACTGAGGACTGACTTACCTATCCTGTTTTTTGAGACCAAAGAGGACCTGGAATTTGCCATATGGCTTTAAAAATATCTAAACCTTTGCCATGCAATGTGGTGTGTGCCTGTATTCCCAGAAACTCAGGAGACAGGCAGCAGGACCATGAGATCAAGGCCAGAGGCAGCCTGTGCAACTTAGCAAGACCCTGTCTCAAAAATAAAAAGCTTCAAAAGGAGAAGGGGCTGGAGGGTGTGGATCAGTGACAGAGCACATGCCTAGCATGCAGAAGGCCTGGTGTTTGATCCTCCAGAACAGAAAAAGCAAATCAAAACAAAGCAAAAACTAAACCCTGTGGTTCTGATAATTGGATTGAACAACAGAGAGAAAGAGGGTTGTTTTAGAAACAACTTACATGTGGGTCAAAAGTGCTACCATGAGCCAGGTATGTCCAGCCTAGTCCCTTAAAGATTGCTGCCCCAGAGGACTGCCAGGTGAGGAATAGGAACCAAGCATAAAGGCGGACTACCAGCAGGTGGAAGTAAAGTGTCAAGAGCAACAGGCTAGAAAAGGGCCATTGCTTGCAGGGATAGGAGAGCAAGGACTGGGGACAGAGGTTCTGCTTGCTTGTATCTGGAAACAGCATTCATCTATGAAAGTGAGTCACATAGCTCCAGAGTAGTGGCGAAGGAAGCTGGGGAGTAGAGTTCACCTGAGAGGCAGAGAAGAGAGCTTAGTAGGAACAGTCTTGGCCAGTGGTTCCTTTACCTCTCCTCCTATGCCATGCTCCAGTACCAAAGGATTTTTGGAATCCCAGCATAGTGTGCCGGGGGCTGGGATTTAGCTCAGTTGGTCGAGCACTGTGCTGTAGTCTCTGAGGTCCCGAGTTCAATCCCAGCACCACAAAAATGGGAGAAGGGCCTGGCAATCCACTCCCAAGGCAATCACAAAAGTCAGCCGTTGAAAACCCCATGGGGGTCACTATGAGTCGGATACCGACTTGACAGCACCTAATAACAACAACAAGTGTAGTGTGCTATCTCTTATAATCATGTAAAATCTTGATTTAGAATTTTAGCTTTAGAACTCAAGATCAAAGCAGGCCATTGCAATGACCTCAGATAATCTGACGTTTGTTGGTAAACATCAATTCTTGTGCATCATATAGCCTGGAACCTGTATGGAGTCTGTCTGTCTTCCTACAATGGCAATCTGCTTGTCTCCAAGGGTACTGATCATGACAGCAGCTGCTTTGGGTTGGAGTTATCATGCCTGCACACCCTTGATTTTCCTTTCTCAGGAATGATTTACTGCTTGGTCTCTCACAGCCCTCAGAGTCCTGAAGGTACAGCTCTCAGCACCCCCACAACCATAAGTAGCCAGTGAGAGTGCTCTCCTTATCAGCCACTGCACATGTCTATATGGGCCAGCGGCATGCCAGCTGTGTGTCAGCAGCAGGTGACCTCGGGACCTCTGAAGCCAGTTTGAAGCTGTATGGCCTCCCACATGGTGATTACCTTTTCTCCCCACAGTCTCTGTCTTTGCCCTTATCCCTCCAGTTCCTACTTACTGATACAGACTTCAGGGTAAGAATATGAGAGACAGAGACAGAGACAGTGAGAAAATATGAACACTCATGGGAGTATACTAAGATCCTCAAGATGTGATCTTCTTAAGAACCTTTATAAACCTGTTTTTCAAACTTTAAAGTGTAGACAAATAGCCAGAAAGTATTACTAAAATGAAGATTATGAAGATCCGAGAGAGAGAGAGAGAGAGAGAGAGAGAGAGAGAGAGAGAGAGAGAGAGAGAAAATAGAAACATTCATGGGTGTATATTAAGTCCTCAGGATGGGATCATCCTAGCAATCTCTAGGAGCCTTTTTCTCAAACTTTAAACTGCATAAAAATCTCCAGAAAGTCTTGCTGTTAGGGGCTGCCGAGTCGTATCCAACTCATAGTTAACCCTCATAGGGTTTTCAATGGCTGATTAAGATTGCTTTGGGAGTGGATTGCCACGTCCTTCTCCCGTTTTTGTGGTGCCAGGAATCGAATCAAGGACCTCAGAGACTTCAGAGCAGCACTCTACCAGCTGAGCTAAATCCCAGCCCCCAGAAAGCCTTAGTAAAATGAAAATTCTGATTCAGGATGGGGCCCTGAGATTCTGCATTTCTAACAAGCTCCCCATGGGTGCCAGTAAGTTATGGCCATTGTTTACTATCTTCTGGGAGCAAGACTTTAGGATTATGTGGGTCTATATCTTTTTTGATTGTTTGTTTTTGGTGGTACTGAGGGTTGAACTCAGAGCCTTGTGCATACTTTGTAAGTGCTCTATTACTGAGCTGCACCGCAACCCATTTTTCTTTTTTTTTATCTTGAGACAGGGTCTCACTAAGTAACACAGGCTGCCTCTAGCCTCAACCTAGGGATCCTCCTGTCTCCACCTCCCAAGTTTCTGGGATTCCAGGTGTGTGCGGCACCCACCTAGTCTGATTCTTTTAACTTCAGTTCTGTTCACACCTATCAGAAGGCTGTGCTGCTTCCACTCCCTAAACTCTGTTGTAACCTGATTCTCCAATGGCTTGAATACACTGAGGCATTTTATTCCTCCTAGTCTGTCTTTGCCTGTACTCAGTTTTGTGTCCCTTCTCTGCTCTTCACTAACATCTTGGCAGATCCAATCATGTTCAGGTATAGAGTCCAGGCCAAGTGTGCATTCCACTTACCCATGGATTTCCCCCTCTCTCCTCTTGAGAACAGTAACGGGAAAGAGGGAGACTCTTCCTTCAGTGTCTCTTGTCCTCTGTTGTTGCTGGGTCTCCCCAGCTGGCAAAGCCCTCCACCTGGCAGGCAGCTTGAAGCTGAGTCTCTGTTGGCACAAATGTGTGAGCTCTTGGAAGGGCTGCTTAGGGGTCCCCCACTCAGCTCTTTCACTTAGGAGGTCTTGCTCTTTGGGCTTCTAGTGTCCCTGTAGGACCCTCAGCCTTCTGCATTGGAGGATGCCCTGCAGGCAAGACCACTGGAGCCTTCTGGTGGAGTCCCTAAGCCATTTAACCATGGCTCCTTGCCATGGTGATGACAGATTTCCTCCTCTTTCTGCTCTGCCTTTCCTCCTTAGTTTTTCCTGCTTAGGTAGATGTAGAAAGTCCTGTGGTTAAGTAGGCATCCAAGTATAGAGTGAGATGCTAGACTCACCTTCCTGCAGTTGCCACCCATCTCAACAAATGATTTTCTGGAGTATTTCCCTCATTGCTTTCTGGTGGGGGATAGAAAAATCCACAGCCCTGCCTTCTAGGATGGCACCCCTCTTGTAAATGTTAATTGGACCATTCTTGTTCTTATTTCCATCACCTTGCCTTCTAGTTTCATTTTCTTGGCTGGGGAGGGGTGTGTGTGATGCTGGGTTTCATTTATAAAACTTGTGCTATCCCTTGGAAGGATGCTGGCTCACAGTCCTTTTCATCTCTTTTAAAATTGTGTTGTTGGGGGCTGGAGGCATAGCACTTGACTAATGTGCATGAGGCCCTGGGTTCAATCCTCAGCATTGCAAAAACAAAAAAAGCTAAATAAATAATAAATACAGTTGGTTGTTTCTCTTCTCTGCTTTGTGTCTAGTTAGCAATTCTGGGGTACAAGGAGAAACCTCACTTAACCTCTTAATGATAGTTAACTGCCTTTGTTTTGCAGAAGAGGGGTTGGGAGAAATCCTCAAAAAGATGAGGGACCCTGAGCTTTTGCATTTTGAGGTCTTGTCCCTGGGAAGGAGCTTTAAAGAGCAACAACTCAGTAATGAGGGGCTGACTGGGAAGGAGCAGGTACTGAGAACTTTATGATAGTGTCTCATTTAATTTTTATAAGAAATTTGGAAGGTGTATCCATTATTTGAAATTTATAGATGCTGAGCAAGATCCTCAGGGGGATTAAGTTACCTCCAGGAGGATTTGTAGTTACTGAGTTACTCCTTTCAATCCAAGTCTGTGTGATTTCCTAACCCAGGTCTTAAACACCACACTAACATTGCCAGTGTGACTCACTTTAAGAAATGAGACTAAATTAACATTAGAGAATGAAGAGAAAACCCCCCTCATTTTTCTTCCTGTACTCCCCGTGAATTCCTTTCCTCTTGTTTGCAGAATGTATAAAGATTATTCAGTTATCAAAAAGCACAAATTTTATTTTAGTAATGAGGATGTAGCCACTAAAGTGTGGAATGATATAAGAAAATATTTATTAGTAACATTTAAGATAAATTAATCCATGTCTACTTAGAAAATTAACGGCAAATTTGTAAGTTCTGAACTAACCCTAAAATGAACCACTTTTCTCATGTGATATAGTTTATAATTTAATTGATTCCATTTTAGAAAGTAGGTTTAATCACTATTACTAGATTGAAAAAATAGGTTAATTTTCTTTATTCAGCATATTTAAGTCAGCCAGAACTTTTATGCATTATTTTCATTTATAAAGGCCATTTGGTTGTGTAGATGTTCTTTCATTAATGGACCATATGGTGGTCTTCATTTTCAGAAAATAAATTTCCATGTCATGTTGTTGTGGTTAGGTGCCCTCAAGTCAGGTCTGATCCATAGTGACCCTCATAGAGTCCTCATGGCTAATTGTTTCAAGATTGCTTCAGGAGTGTTTTGACACACCCTTCTCCCATTTTTGTGGTGCTGGGGATCAAACCTGGGTCCTCAGAGAATACAAAGCAGCACTATACCAGCTGAGTTAAACCCTAATCCTTCCATGCCATGTGGTTATTGTTGTTGTTATTAGATGCTCTTGAGTCCATATCTGACTAATATCGACCTTATGTACAACAGGTGAAACGGTATTGTTACTGCCTCTTTGCTATTCATAGGGTTTTCAATGGCAGATTGGTTTTTGGGAGTGGGTTACCGGGTCCTTCTCCCAAGCCTACAGCACCTGGTGATCCCAGGTGGTCTCCCATCCAAGTACTAACCAGGCCCGACCCTGCTTAACTTCTGATATCTGACGGGATTGGACACCACAGTGGTACGGCTGCAGGCTTGTATGTCATAGGAGATGTTTATATAAAACATTTCTTGTTCTGGGCCAGATTTTGACACAGAATAAGAGATTAAATAAAGTTCACCCTTGTATTTTTATATGCTAGCATGAACACTTCATAAAGGTTATTTGAAAAATCCATCTATAATAGCATCAAAAAGAATAAAATACTTAGGAATAAATCTAACATAAAATGTGTAAGACTTATACAATTAAAATTTTATAGTATTGCTGAAATTTAAGAAGACCTAAATAAATATCAAGACATCTTAAATTTATGGATAGGGAGACTTAATGTTGTTAAGATGGCCATATATCCTAAATAGTCCACTGATGCACTGTAATTAAAATTTAAATTACAATCATATATATATATATATGTGCATGCATATATGTATATAAATGTGTGTATATATATATATGTTGCAGAAATGGAAAAGATAATTCTAAAATTCAGAAGAAATTGCAAGGGCTTCAAGTAGCAAAGCAGTCTTGAAAAAGAACAAATGCAAAGGATTCAACTTCCTGATTTCACAAGTTATTATAAAGCTACAGTAATCAAAATGGTATATATGGTACTGGCATATAGAAACATATATAGATAGAATAAAATTGAAAGTCCAAGAAATCAGTCCATAAATCTATAGTCAATTTATTTTCAATGAGTGCCTTTTAATGAGGAAAAGAATAATTTCTTCAATAAATGGTGATAGGCTAATTGGGTTTCCACATGCAAAATAATGAAGTAGGACATTATCTTAAATGATATATAAAAACCAACCCAAAATAGTTCAAATAATTAAATAAGAAAGCTAAATTTGAACTTAAAGAAAGCTAGTAAAATCTTCCTAACTTTGGATTCGGGTAGGAATTATTTCTTAGTTATGACACCAAAGTACAGCCACCATCAACAAAATACCTAAATTGGATTTCATCCAAATAAAACAAAAATATTTCTGTGGACTTCTGGCAAGATGGTGGACAGATAACACGTGCCTTGTGTCCCAGAGTAAAGGGAAGCCTCAATTAGGGGTTTAGAACTCACATTGAATAGATAGAAACAGTGATAGTTTAGATTGGGAGATAGAGGATGAAACTGGATGAACACTGAAATCGAGTATTTGGCTTTGGAGGAGCTACACAGAGGTCAGTAGCAGGACTGCCATTCCGCCATTTTACCATCACGCAGATGGCAGGATAGAATCCTGGAGACTCGGAGGGGACTTCGCACACACACCCATGGGAGCCGGACCCAACACGGAGTGCAACCTTGACATCATACTGTCACCCTGCCCATGGGACACCAACTACAAATTTCGGGCTTTGGGCTGGAAATCTCTGATTTGGGGAATTGGCACCCAAACTATGTGGGACAGGAGAACTCCAGGGAGGACCCCACAGGTTCCACTGCCTCTCAAGCAATACAATAGACACAGAATATTTCGTGGAACCATCTCTTTGGTCATTTGGTGTCCCACTTAAACCCAGGACATTGTAGAGCAATCTGCCATTTTCTACATAAACGGCAAAATCTCTATAGACTAAGACAGACTGCTCCTGCAGATTGTGTGAAAACACTGCCATCCTGAGTTCTGGAGGGAGCACTGCTTCCTGTAGTATCAACTTCACCCGGTGGAACTGGGTGTCCACAGTGCAGATTCCACCTGCAAGAACATACAGGGTTTGTTTTCTTTTCTTTCTTTTCTTTTCTTTTTTTTTCTTTTTCTTTTTGTATGGGGATTTGAATCCAGGGTCTTGTGCCTGCTTGCTTTGTAGGTGCTGGACCTCCATGCTGCGCCCCCAGCCCATATTTTTTGAGACAGGGGCTTGCTGGGTTGTGCAAACTGCCTCTGATCTCAGGCTTGGGATCCTCCTGTCTCCGCCCCCCAAGCCGCTGGGATTGCAGGCGTGCACCACCACACATGACTACAAGTGTTTTTATATGTGTGTGTGAGCGTGCATGCATGGTTTTGTTTTTTGTTTTTTGTTTTTTTTTTAATTTAATTTTTTATTTTTTGGTTTTTGTTTGTTTGTTTGTTTTTGTTGTTTTGTATGGGGGTTTGAAACCAGGGTCTTGTGCCTGCTTGCTTTGTAGGTGCTGGACTGCCACGCTGCACCCCCAGCCCATATTTTTTACTTTTTGAGACAGGGTCTTGCTGGGTTGAGCAGGCTGCCTGTGATCTCGGGCTTGTAGTCCCAAGCTGCTGGGATTGCAGGTGTATACCACCGCACCTGACTACAAGCGATTTTACATGTGGGTGGGAGCGTGTATGCGTGAATTTTTTTCTTTTTTTCATGACTATTTGCTTCCTTTCTTGTTTTACTCTCTTCCCTCTTTCTATAATCCTTCTCTTTTTCTTAAGCTATATATGTATCTTTGTATTAATTATTTTACCCTTAAGTCTTAATCTTACTTTTAATTTAGACAGTTATTTCTATCAGCCTCTGTCCTCTACCTCCTCTTTCCCCCTCTTCTGTCAACAGATCCCCCCCTTTATCACCCTACAGAGGAGAAACAGAATCTATCGTGTCCCTAGCCCTTAGCCCCTTTGGAGTTGGGCTGGTGGACTAAGGAGAGAACCACACAGACCAAAAAGCTGAGAATATACCCAGTTTATAAGCTCAAATAAGCACCAGAGATTCAGCACCACACAATATCAAAGGAATATCAGAGGGAGAAGTTCTGCACACTCAGGAGTGATGAATTCTACTTCACAGAACATATTATGGGAAAATAAAGTAAACCTTCGAAAAACACAAAGGGGCAGGATGGATCTGAAGGCCCCCCAACAAATAACTCCAAGGACTCTCAATTCTTAGAGATCTCTGATTCGGAATTCAGAGTCATGGTTATAAACATGCTAAGAGAAATTAACAAATGCCACAAGCACCTTGGAAATCCTGAAAAGAAGGTATCTCACTTGGAATCCATTCTATCATCCCAGTTAGAAATGATAAGGAAAAACCAAGCAACTCTCCTTGAAACTCAATCCAAGTTAACTGAATTGAACTCGGCTAAAGAATCCTTTTTGTCGAGATTGGATGAATCTGAGCTGAGGATTTCCAATTCTGAAGATGCCATAAATGAACTTAAATACAAACAGTCAGAAATAGAATCAATGATAAAAGGTATTAAAAAAAGATCTCCAGGAGAACTCAGATAGAATGAAAAAATGAAACTTAAGAATTCAGGGCATCCCTGAAGGAGAAGAAAGATCCAATGGAGGCCTTCAAAATCTAGTAAAGGATATCCTCAAGGAAAACTTCCCAAAGATAGTACAGGAAATGGATATATACACCACTGAGACATTCAG
>VMDO01016067.1:0-49056 GCA_007922755.1 Pedetes capensis | reverse complement strand
CAGCGGCAGCCCTGGATTGGCCCAGCCCGGGCAGGCTCTGGGTCCTGGCCAGGCCTCCGTCTGAGTTTTTCCTGACCACCCACCCCCCAGCACCTCCTGGCCCATTTCTCAGACGACGACGCCGGGGCCACAGGACTCAGCACCAGGCTGACCTCCTCCAGGAAGCTCTCCAGGTTTGGGCTAGCCCAGAGTCTTGGGCCTCACAGAATGGGGCAGAGCCATTGTGGTCCCAGCCCCCAGATGAGCTGCTGGGCCGGCTCTCACCGTATCCCGAGGCACAGCCACGCCACGTCCTAGGGTCTCAGTGCCAGGGATGTGCTGGGCTTTGGCAGGGGCCAGCAAATGGTGATACCGGAAAAGGTGCTGCAGTGAGGGTAGCAGACCCAGCGGCGGCAGGAACCCAGAGCGACGCTGCCTGGCCTCTGTTCCTGGCCATGGAGGAGGCTAGCGCTGGAGGCAGGACGGAGGCCTGGCCTCAACCCTGTCCTCCAAGCCTCCTCACCTCTGCGGCAGGGGCGCCAGGGTCTGGCCCCTGCACCTTCGCCAACACACCCTTGGTGACGGGACGTAAAAGCCAGAGCTGTAAAAAAGAGGAGACCCGCTCCACACCCCCAGGTGACAAAAACAAGGCCAAGTCCAAGCAGAGAAAGAAGAGGAAGTCCAACAAGGTCTGGTCTTTCCATGACTAGTCTGGTGCTTTATGAAATATCAGAACTCAAAATCGGCCCCAGATGTGTGCTGTCAGCGCCGGGCGGGTGTTGGTGTCTCCTGGGTGACCTGCGTGGGGGTGCTGGTCCTGTGTCCGTCCCACGCAGGCTCTGCTTCCTCATGCTGCCCACATTGCCTGCCCGGGCTGCCTCTCAGGGACCCAGGCTCCCCTACTGTGCCTGCGGTGCCTCATTCTCCTGCCAAGGCTGAGTAGAATCGGGGATTCTCCCCAGAGTCGCATACAGAACCTCCCTGGCCTCAGGCCTCGCTAAGCAGCCTCTGGGGATCCCCGGCCAGGCTCAGGCTTTCCAGCAGACTCAGGGCTGGGCTTGCCCAAAGCAGCTCCCATGGGGGTTAAAGACCAGAATGGGCGCCAGGCACGGTGGCGCACGCCTGTCATCCTAGCGTCTCGGGAGGTAGCGGCGGGAGGATCGCGAGTTCGAGACCAGAGGCAGTCTGTGTAACTTAGCAAGACCTTGTCTCAAAAAGTAAAAAAAAAAAAAATGGGCTGGGGGTGCCGCTCAGTGGTCCAGCACTTGCAGAGCATGCAGGCTCGAGGCCCTGGGTTCGACACCCAGTACCACAAAAAAAAAAAAAAGACCAGAATGGGACCCCAGCAGCAGAAGAGCCTCCCTGGCCCCACCGTCACAGAACAGGAAGCAGCTCCCCCTGCACCGTGCACTGCACTCGTCCCTCAGTCTCTTGCCAATGCTTCGGTCCTCATAAGGTCCTCGCCCTCATCAGCTGTGCCAAGCAGGGCCCAGTGCTGCCCAGGCCCCAGGGCTGCCCAGGTAAGGGGAGGCTGGCTGGAGCTGGACCAGGAGCAGAGCCCTGGAGGTCGAAGCCACAGGCACCTGCAGTCAGCACAGCCTGGACATCTGGCCCGTCCCTGGGGAAGCTCCCTCTCCCTAACTGCCAGCCCTGAGCCCCATCAGTCAGACAGAGAGACAAGGCAGAGTCCACAGACACACAGCAGAGCTGAGGGCACAGGAGCTCTGCAAGGCGGGGGAGAGGCGACTTACCGGCCATGCCGAGAAGGGTGTGGAAGAGCCACATGGCCACCGAAGCAGAAGCCACCGTGGGAGCCTCGCGCTGAGTGAGGGCGGGTGGGCTCTGTGGCGCTCCGCTTCCCCTCCTGGCTGTGAGGCCAGGAGGCGGGGCAGAGGTGCACACAGGCAGGACCCACAGGCACCCCGGCTTCCTCAGCAGCTGTGGGCCGGCTCCTGGGAGCCTGCGGAGGGCTGTCGGCCCAGCACCATCCCTTGGGTAGAACGGTGAGCTGAGGTCTGGCCGGGGTCACAGTCCTGGGTGCCCTTGGCAAATGTTGCAAGTGTGGAAGCCATAGTGGTCTAGCCCACTGCATCCACGCAAGTGAGTTCCAGGGCCCCATCCTGCCCCAGTCACCCCCACAAAATGCCTCAGCTCAGCTCCCAGGCCAGCGTCTCCAGTGCTGGTTGCCTCGTCAGTGAAGTGGGGGTCCCTTCCCATAGGAAGCGCCCCACAGCCAGAAAGTGGGCTTCTGTGTCTTGCCTGCATTCCAAGCCTAGAGCTGGGAGGGGCAGGGGGCAGAAAGACCCAACACGCCGGCTGCATCACAGCCTTGACCTAACCGTGGCCGGACTGAGATTTTTCAAAACCCGGCCACAGCACGCTGCGGCTGATCTTTCTGGTTTCACAGGGTGCTGAGCCACCAGGCCAACAGGAGAGGCCTTTCAGCCCAGCCCCGGCCCATGCCAGCCCTCCAGGCCCATCACTGACAGGGGCAAGTTCTCCATCAGCCTCATCTGCCGCCATCTAATTGTCAGGGATGAGGCCCCGGGCCTGCCAGGCCCCAGGCCTCCCCGAGTGCAGGCAGCCCTGCCCCACAGAATGCTCTGCGTAACAGCTGGGCCTGGTGGCCATGCTTGGGATCTTAGCACTTACTCGGAGCAGGAGGGCGTGGTGGAACACGCCTGTAATCCCAGCAACTCGGGAGACAGAGGTGGGAGGATCGCAAGTTCGAGACCAGAGGCAGTCTGCATAACTTAGCGAGACCCTGTATCAAAAAGCAAAAAAAATGGGCTGAGGGTGCAGCTCAGTGGTCCAGCACTTGCAAAGCATGCAGGCGCGAGGCCCTGGGTTCAAACCCTGTACCACCACCAAAAAAAAAAAAAAAAAAAAAAACACCTCTCAGAGAGATGGGCTGCTTTAGACCATGTGGTGCAACACAGCTGCCACAGGCCATGTGTGGCTGGCGAGCCCTGAAAACGGCCCCAGCACAAACTGAATTTAAACCCTACTCCACCTGAATCCAGGTAAATGCAGAAAGGCAGGCTGTTAACATCTCATCACACAGATGTCTGCAGCCCACAGCCTTGTGCAGTGTCCCCATGTTAATGCAAAGTGGACGGTGACTACATGAAAGGCGACTGGATTTAATTTCTCACGTGGAAAGCTCGCTTTTGGCCAAAGTGCTGCGATGACCTGATGACACTTCAAATGTTTTTGCATGATCTGTTTCGGACGTGAGGAAACACCTATGAAGTTCTGACTCTCTCTCTCCCCTGTCGCTCTCTACCCTTCACTCACTCTCTACCCCTCAGCAGAGAAGCCAAACAGCCAGAAAGGCAGAGCGCCAGGTCTTAGGCCACACTGAGCCAAGGCCGCCAGGGCACCAGGACCCACCTTCCTGCCTCCACCCAGCCTGTGATCCTCCTCCCCACACTTACCCTGGCCTCCCAGGGCACTTCAAGAGCCACACAGAGGCTTCTCCCCCAGACTCATCTGGCAGAGGGAGCTGCCCAGTCATAGCCTTGTGGGGAGGGAGGTCACTGGGGACTTCTGGAAAGCAGGACTGTGTGTGTGGAGTGGGAACTCCAGGCCCCTCGGGCGGCCAGGCAGGGTGGGGGCACTGCATCTCCACGGGCTTCTAGAATGCAGCCTCCTTCTGCACCCACCAGAACGTGTTTATCCAAGCCCCGTTGCACCCCAAGCAGGAGCACGCGGAGGGGCCCTTCAAGCCCACTTGATGGTAACACTGTCCTAATAAACTCAGGTTTCGGGTCCCCAGGCTGCTGCCCAGGCTTTGCTGTGTGATATCCTCCAGGGCAGCACCGGGTCCAAGGCTGGGTGTCCGGCAAACACTGAAATGAAAAGAATGTGAAACTGGCCTCCTCACTCACTGGCTCCACTTTAAACCAATGTTCAGGATCAACGCGTAGGGCGCTCTACACCACCAACTGGACTGCACTCTTCGCGGGAATCGCCCTTGCGCCCTGGCATAGGCACTGAAAAGCCCAGGAGCTGCTTCCTACTACAGCGGGGTGAGGAGGAGGAGCCAAAGCAGCCCAGCAGGGAGGCGGGAGTGCAGGCTAGACCAGGAGAAACCGCCTTAGAGATCCCTGTCAGAGAGCGGGCAAGACGGAAGCTCGGACTGTAGTGTTCAGACACCGCGCTTGCCGAGGCTGAGGACCGCACCGCGGGCTCGCAGGAGCAACCCCCGTTTTTAGGAAGCAAGCATGGTGGGGGGCGGGGTATGCTGTGCACAAACAGCCCAAATGGGTCACGGCTCAGAGGAGCCGGGGCGCAGGGGAGAGGGAGAAGGGAAAGAATAAATGGCAAAACAAAATGTGGCAAGATGGGCTTTGTTCACAGGACACCCCTGACACTGCGCTTCTGAAGTGATGTCAGAGCGAGAGGTTTGAGATGTTCCGGGAGAGGAGGGTGGGCGAGGACTGAGGTGGACCTGCTCCATCCAGAGAGGGGAGTCAGAAGCACCAGGCTGTCCTGCAGCCTGCCCCAGCCTCCAGCCACAGGAAGCGGTTCTACCTGAGTCCTGGGAATCTGCAGGAGTGGGCGCAGGCAGAGCAGTGGACCTTGCCAGCGGGGAGTGCTCGCTGCGCAGCACCAGGCTCGGGACCACGATCCCTGACCTCACAGGTGAGGATGCTGGCTCCAGAGAGGCTGGGGACCTGCCCAGGCCACATGGATGGTAGTGGCTGAGCTGGGACCCAGGCAGCTCTGTCTCTTCCAGAACCAGGGGTTTGGGCCACTGCCAACCCTCCCAACTTCAGATCCACAAGTTTCTGAGCTTTTACAAAGTGGAGCCCTCATTCCACAAAAACAAACTGGCATCTTTGCATGGCTGGGCGCTGTGGACTCAGCTACGTCTCCCTCCAAATTCGTCTCCCTCCAAATTCGTATGCCGATGCTTCAACTCCCATGTGGCCACCTTTGATGTCCTCTAGGAGGAAGCTTTTTTGTGTGTGTGGTACTGGGGGTTGAGCCCAGGGCCTGGCGCCTGCATGCTTTCCAAGTGCTGGACCACTGAGCTGCGCCCCCAGCCCATTTTTTTACTTTTTGAGACAGGGTCTCACTAAGTTACACAGACTGCCTCTGGTCTCGAACTTGCAATCCTCCTGCCTCCGCCTCCCAAGCCACTGGGATGACAGGCGTGCACCACCACACCGGGCTTTAATGCTAGATCAAACCAAGTGTGGGGCCCAGCTGTAATCCCAAAGGCTTGGTGGTGGTATAAGAAGGGCCAGGGGCACACACCCAGGAAACACCACGTGACCAAGCCAGGAGGGTGGTCTTCTCCCTGCCGGCACCTCATCTCAGACTCCCGGCCTTCAGGTCTGCGAGGAACATCTTTGTTTAAGCTACCTGCTCTGTGCTGTTTCATCACATCAGCCTAGGTAGACTGACCCACAGGGCTACCTTCCCAGGTACCTCCCAAATGAGACTGGATGGGATGTGTCCACGTGTGCTAGGGATGGAGTTTAGGGGAGAGGGAAGGGAGACGGCCCTCGGAGGGGCTGGGAAGCTAGGGGAGCCCTGACCCCAGGACCAGGCCTCTGCCTGCCCCACCTCCTTCCTCACTACACTTTCAGTGCTCCTCGGAAGGTGCAGGGGGTCCAAGAACACCCTGGGCACTGGGAGGGACTTGGAGGTCGTCCTGGGTGAGCCCTTCATCTGACAGGCAGGGAGGTGAAGGCCCACGGAGGCAGGGACTGGCTAAGTCTTTCCAGTCGAGTATTCAAGGCAGAGTGAGTCCCAGGGCCCCAGTCCCATCCTATCTGATGTGTCCTGAAAGAAATTCTACCTGAGCTAAAAAAGTGACACCAATCGCTCATTGGCCCTCTGGGGAAGCCTTGCCCGTGAGCGGGGCACGTCACACGATCGATCACTGCACAGCCCTGGGAGGAGAAAGGCAGGAAGGCTGGTCTTCTCTGCTGCCCACGATGTGGGGCTCTTTGCACTGGTCCTGGGGCAGAGATAACAGTCTGGGGTCAAAGTCTCAACTCCTTCAGAGAGGCCCTCTAGAAGTTATTTCTAACAACATTCCGGCTGGGGTTTAGCTCAGTGGGTAGAGCGCCGCTCTGCAGTCTCTGAGGTCCCAAGTTCAACTCCCAGCACTGCAAAAATGGGAGAAGGACGTGGCAACCCACTCCCAAGGCACTCCCGAAACAATCAGCCATTGAAAACCCCATGAGGGTCGCTATGAGTCAGACGTGACTCGATGGCATCTAACAATAACAACAATATTCCACTTCAATGTCTCACAACTAGGCAAAAGAGGTTTCTAAGCGAGCATTTCCCTAAGTGTTCCCAGGAATATCTGTGAAATGTTCGTAAGAGTTTCATTAGAGGAAAAGAAAAAGCTACAGTATTTTTTTCTTCTAGGATTTATTTTATAAACATGTAAGAAAAGTTCTAGATGTTTGTCATTGGTCAATTATGCAATAACAATCTGCCTTGAAGCAAAACTGCTACTCTCAAGGTTACAAAAAGCATTCTCTCCTTTTAGTTACCTTAAAAGAAAAAATGGTTTAATTTCTAATTTTTCTGTTACGTAAGGTTTAAAAGCAAATACTTATGCATCACACTTATTTGTGTAGCAGCCAATTAACCTGGGAAGCCACAACTTGCTGCTGACTCTACCCAAAGTGCATGTTAGCATTTCGCCAATAACCTTGGCGCTGCTTTGTGTGGAAGACTGAGGAACGCTGCTTTAAGCAAACAGGCCGCTGCTGGGAAGTTCTTTCTTGCCACCTATTTTAGACCAGTCACTTTCCTCACCAACAGGACCAGAGGCGAAGAACTGGCTCAGCAGCCTGGTCCTTCTTTGGGGCCTCTCACCTACCTGCCAGCTTCCTCTCCTCCTATCCTGGGACAGAAGAAAGCTTTTCCTAAAAATATCTTGAACTATCTGCATGACTTCCCAGCACACTTCTTTAAGAAGTGGCAGAACTTCAGCTCAGAGATGGCTGGGTCACCAGAATTTGATGTTTACTGAGGTCTGCTTAATGAGAGCCTTTTCCTACACAAGTATAACGTATGCAGGACTGGAAAACCTTCCTCTCTTCGCAAGTAGTATTCTCACCTAGAATCTGACTACCCTGAAGACAGTGGTCCCAGAGCTGGGCGGGGTTACCACAATGCATCCATTTCCTGAACACATCTGAAGCACTACTTACTCTGGGATGGGCTGGTGCTGGATACAGAGAAAACAAAATGATGATACCTGCTCACTAGGAGCTCACAGGCTAGAAATAAAATAAAACGTGAAAATAAGACATTGTCTGTACGAGGACCGGCCTGTCAGAGGGCCCAGGGCCTCAGAGGATGGAGCTGCTTGGGGTCAGGGGCGTAGGAGGTCCATAAATGCCAGATACCAGGTGGGAGCCCCGGGAAACGCCAACGGACAGGCAGACGCGGTCCCTGCTCTCACGGAGCTCACAGTCTAGGAAATCACAGCCCGGCACGCGGGTGTGCTGGGTAGCGGGTACAATGATTTGGCGTTACACACACGTTTCACTTGAACACAATGGTATCTGAAAAGTTTTTAAAATCAATTGTCATTGCGCGGGCTGTTCCACCTTCCCCTTCCTGGGATGGCCTGCGCAAGTGCGCACCTCTGCTGCTCCTGTGGCGCTAAGTTCCCAAGCTCCTTAAAGGTGACCTCCTCCGAGTGCGGTTCTAACCCTCGAGATGAGTGAGCTCTCTACCCCACAGCCCTGGCTGCAGGCCAGCTACTGCACCCGGTGCCGTGCTTTGCTTCCACACAGGCAACACTGCCTGCATGGGACCCGGCGACGTCGCTCTTCAGTGTGGCGCCTGCTTTGGGCTTTCCAAGAGGAATTTTGATTGCACGCAGCCTTTGTTTGGGGCGCTGACTTATAACCTAACTTGGGAGTCGGCCCGGACTGTGTGGCACTACTGTGGGGCACATACCGGGAAGCCACGCCTTGGCTTGGGAGACTTAGGACTGCCAGCTAAGGGGGTCCCTACAAACCTGAGGTGTCAGGGCCGAGGCAGGAGGGGAGCAGACCACTGCAGGCATGCCCTGTGCAGTCTGGAGGGCCGGTGAGAGCAAGATGGGTCCAGGGAACTAGTGAGCAGAAGGCACGGCAGAGCAGAGCAGAGGCCGGAGAGTCTGCCCGAGACAGATCCTGACTGGCTTTCTAGCCGTCCAAGGAGTTACGGAATTTCTTTCAAAGATGATGTCGAAGCTGCGGAAAGGCTTTAGACAAAGGAGCAAGGATCGGAATGACATTTCAGAGTTCATCCTGAAGCCCGAGAAAGACGCCGTCAGGGAACTGCAAATCAAAACCACAGTGAGCTACTACCTCACACAAGAAGATACCAGAGTGGAGATGTGGGGAAACCGGAACCCTCTGCACTGCCGGTGGGAATGGAAAGATAGTAAGAGCTGCCTGGGAAAACACAAGCAACATGAATGTCCACTAACTGATGAATGGGTAAATAAAATGTGGTGGACCCGTGCAACGGGGTATTCAGCAACACAAAAACATGAAGTGCTGACACAGCACAGCACAGACGAATCTGAATATGCACAAAGTGGAAGAAGCCGGTCACAGCCAGACACATGTGGTTCCATTTGTGAAGGTCCATAACGGGCAAATCCACACAGGCAGAAGGATTAGCAGTTGCCAGGGTCCAGGGAGAAAGAGGAATAGAGTGACTGCTGACTGGTACGGAGCTTTTTTTCTCTTGTTTTGGTGATAAAAATGTTCTAAAGTCGATGATGGTGATGGTTGCATGATTCTTTATACTAAAATCCAACCGAGTGTACATTTCAAATGGTTGAATTATATACTAACTATGTAAATCATGCCTGCAGCTGTAGCACTGTGGCACCCGATCCTGTCAGATCTCAGAAGCTAAGGAGGGTCGGGCCTGCCTAGTCCTTGGGTGGGAGACCGCCTGGGAACACCAGATACTGCAGGCTCAGGAGACGGACCCGGCAACCCACTCCCAAAAACCAATCCACCATTGAAAACCCTATGAATAGCAGAGAAGCACTGACAATAGTGTTTTGCCTGCTGTACGCAGGGTCGCTATGAGTCGGATACTGACTTGACGGCACCTAACAACGACAACGCAAATTATATCTCAATCAAGCTGCCAACAACAAAGACCAACCCAGCTGCAGAATGGAGAGAGCAAGCTGGGAAGAAGCTGCTGTACAGGGGGAGGAGACAGGACAGTCGTGGAACCAAGTGGGGGGATGCACGGGATCAGACCAGGCAGGGCTGGGGAGGAGGGTGTGTACCCTGTGCTGGACTCCACAAGTCCTCCTAGGCACCGGGTAGCTCTCCCAGGAGGGAGAGCAGGAAACAGAAATGAGGTATCTGCAAAGCTGCATCTCCTACACAGGAGGACTCAGCCTGCGTGCACAGGAAGCACCGGATAACGTATGCCAACCTGCCTGCTGGGCCGCCCTAACTGCCCACCCTCCCTCCCGTGCTCTCAAGATCAGACTGGGCACAGGGCTCACTCAAGATGGTGCAGGACCTGAGCAGCCGAATGTGGGCTGGAAGCACGGGAGGCTAGGAAGGCCCCTAACTTCAGAAATGAAGCCCTGATGCTTCCTTTCCGCATTTCCTCTGAGCTTGTGTGAACTGCAAGGCTGCTGACGTGGGCATTTTCCTCGGTTACATCAAACACCCAGTTTTAGATGCACACTGCCCTTCCATAAAGTTTTCCCTGGTTTCTAGCAGGAAACTGATGAATCCTGAAAAGCCCAGGGGCAAATGGACCTGCACGGCTGGTGAGAAAGGGTCATGACTTAGACGGAAAAAGGGAAGTCTATGAAGGGGCAGTTTCTAAACCCCACAGAGACAGCGTTGGCTGGAAACCGCAAGGGCGTTTTAGATCCACAAGCAGAACCAAGGGACTAGAAGGCCCAGGGAGAAGCCCCTGTGCACCCCTCAAGCCTGCCCTTAGCTGTCCTCAGGACCCCTTTAGCCACCGGCAACAGAAAGCAGTGCTGCAGCCATACTCAGCGGCGCTCGCCTGTAACCCCAGTGATTCGGGAGGCCAGAGGAGGCCTGCGTAATTTAGTGAGACCGTGTCTCAAGATAAAAATAAAAAGGAGGTTGCAGGTGCAGCTCAGTAGTAGAAGGCAGACAAAAGTATACGCAACACCCCAGCCTCAGCCCCTACGGCCACAAAAGAAAGGGTGGGGGGAAGCAGTGCCGCAGCCACAAGCTCTGGGAAGAGTGAACGACCACTGAGAGGCACCCACGTGGCCAGAGGCTCTGCACCGGCCGGTTCACCGCTAGATAGGGAACCTGAGGCCCAGGCCCTCGATGCACAGCCAGGGGCTGCTTCCAGGGGGTCTGACTCTCAGGCTCTTGCAGTTCTCACGCTGCCAACCCCCGAACCCTCCTCCTAAGGGCCTGGTTCGAAGCTGTGCGCTTCACACACCAAGGTCTCAATGGCAAAGAAACCAGAACCACCTCCTTCCTAGCACCCTCGGAAGCTGAAACGTGCCCTGTTACACGCAAGAGAGGGGGAACATGGGTTAACTAGGAAAATATGGTACGCTACAGTTGTTGTTGCAGCCCTCAGGTTTCATAGCTCTTTAATTTCTTTATTAGTTAACTCTGTTCTGTGTAAGCAGCCATTAGGATGACGCTGGCTTAGTCAAGAGCTCTGGATCCAGGGTTGCACTGGGTACAGAACAATCCAGGCAGCTGTGACATCACAAATGGACAAGGCTCACTACGATTTCTAACTCCCAGGCTCTAACAAAAGGAAGTGAAATACTAGTCTTAAGCCTGCAGTGGGTTATGGTGTTAAACACTTCGAAATAAAAATCAGGCAAGACAAAATAATCTACCTCTTTTACACGGTAAAATAATCAGAAAGGAGTTGAAAAATAGGCTACAAATTTCTGAAACTATTCTTATTGGCCATTTTTGAAGAAGTCTTCAGCCACAAGTTGGAGACAGAAAAAATAAATTATCAATGGATCACTTCTAAAGTGATAAACAACAAGATCCCATCTCGAACGGATGGATTTTCTTCTACAATGCCAAAAAGCAAGTTGAATTCTATGTACAACAGACACCATACAATTAGAGTCATTTAAAAATAATGAGACTCCCCTCTTTGCCTTCTTCCAAAGTATATAATATATATTTAACAGCACAAAAGAAGACACCACTTGGGCTGGTTCCACTGTAGCCAACGGGAAGGATTTCCACATATAAAAAAAATTAAAAATTTAAACGTCCAAATCATTCATGTTTCTTAAACATAATACAGGCTTAAAAATTGTTCAACATCCACCCATGACCCCACCCCTAGCACAGAAATCACCCCCAAATCCATAGTCACAGTTGTTTGTTCCTTAAGATCCCACAGTCCTGAACTCGCTCTGCACGTCAGGCCGACAGCCAGCACACAGCCCTAACAGACATCCCCGAAGCAGGGAGGACCGTGGCGGAAGCGCAACCGCTGCTGCAGCGCGGGTCTACCTGGGCGGCAGGCGCACCTGGGAGGTCAGGTCCGTGCGACGCGGCCGCCGCACTAGGGTCCTGGAAGGGCGAGCTGGCAGCTTCCCTCCTCTTCCCCCTCGAAGGCTGTCCAATAAGCACCTGGGAATTGACTTTTCTTGGGAAAAGGGTGCTGGTAACAGCTGTCAGGGCCAAGGCAACAGTGACAAGTTCAGTTCTCTGCTCTTTGGATGAACTGTGTAAAACATTTCTTTTTAAAAGACACAATGTTAAAAATATTAAGAAAAATGTCTACAAAATCTGGAGGGCTGTCTTTTTCTCAGAGGGTAAAGCTCGTGGGGTGGTGGGAAAAGAATTGAGGGCCCAGAACTATAACTCTGCAGCAAAAGAGAGAGATGCCCTTCAAAACGTGTCACATTCTTAAGATGCCCTGCTGAAGCAGCAAGAGCTGAGGGTGACTGTGTGAGGGTGGGGGGCGCCAGCTCCGGCAGGGCGGCTCCCACCGCGCACCCCGCCCCGGGCGAGAACGCCAGCCATTAGGGCTGCTGCCCCCGGCCAGGGCATCAGGACTCTGCCTCTGAGCCAGAGCTGCTCTCCCGACTAACTTCGATCTGGAGAGAGGGTAAGTGATCTAACCGGCTCTTCTTTTGGCGAGACTGTTCCTTCTCCTTAATCAGAGCCCCCCACGCCCTCTGCAGCTCAGAGTCGTCCTCCTCAGGGCCAGGCGCCCTGTGATCCGCCTTCTTCGTATTCTTGTCTTTGGTCTTGGGTGCAGATCCTAAGCGAGTCCACAAGCTACCTGTGTGGGTGAGAGAGCAGCTCAGTTCAGCAGCCAGGACAGCGCTGAGGGAGCAGGGGCACTGCCAAAACCCGACACTCGGGAAACGCTGGTGGCCTGCGGCACTTGCCATCGCTGTCTGCAAACGGAGGGGTCAGGACCCAGTGGGTCTCACTGTGAGAGGCAGGTGCCCCCACCATGCCAGGCACGCGAGTCACCTGAGAAGCGGTTTCCCGCTGCGCTCACCCCTTCGAGTGAGACTCCTTACACTGTCTGTCACCTCATCCTGCCAGGAGTCTGCCAGCTCTAACATTCTGCAAACGAAGGGACAGGCTACACTGTAAACTACCATACTATCAGATTTTCAGTCCACTACCCAGTAATTTTTAAAGTATGTTTTATCAAAATCTAACAACAGAGAAACACCTGTTTATAAGACAGAAGTTTTATTTATGAAGAGGACAATGTGGAAAAATAATTACAATAAAATGCTACAGATGAAGAGTAGGCTCTATACACGGACAAAGCCTGGAACACATACGAGAAACCAGACAGTGCTTCTGCGAAACTGAGAGCAACAGGGTGGGGACTCTTTTCTGTTTCCTAAACGTCCCTGTCAGCATTACGATGATGACAGTGACAAGATTAACCCTAGTGGGGGAGAAAAGTCATTCATTTTTGGCAGGTGCTGTTTCCTGCCTCTACTTCCACGCTGTACTCAGTGTCCTCTGCTCTTTCCCTATCCCCAGTCCTGTCGGTTTGAAGGGTTACCCACCTGATTTCTTCTCCCGAGTATCAGAGTAGAGGCCTTTGACATCTTGCCTGGGAACACCGAGCCTACTATGTACATCGGAAGAGAGCTCCCTCCGAACCACTGGGTTACCACTGAAAGCCTTCTCTGGAGAATACGGTCTTTTTCCTAACCGCTGTCGAACATCTGGAAAAAGGGGGAAAAAAAGTATCACTGTCACCCAGCACACGTACTTTACTACCAGGTACTATGAGCCTGAGATCTCTAAAAGATCTAGTACCAAATCTCCCCAAATAAGGACAATCTGGAGACAGGGCGTTCCAGACAGAAAAAAAAAACAAACTCAGATGACTGTTTCTTAAGCAGAATCATCCCCACCCCCTTTTTTTGGTAGAATCGTGTAAGACTAAATAGCTTAAAAAACTTCAGTTAGCAGTGGTACATGCCTGTAATCCCAGCTGCTTGGGAGGCTAAGGCAAGAGGATGGCAAGGTCAAGGCCTGCCTGGGCTACGCAGTAAGTTCAAGGCCAGCCAGGCAACTCAGCAAGACCCTGCCTTGAAATAAAAATAAAAAAGGACTGGGGATGAGGCTCGGCCTGGCATACGCGAGGCTCTGGATTCAATCTCCAGTGCCACAAAAAAGAAGAGGAAGGCGAGGAAGCAGGAAGAGGAGGAGGATGAAGAAGAGAGGAAGTGGGGAAAGAGGAGGAGGAAGAAGAGGAAGAAGAAAAAGAGGAGGAGGATGAAGTGGAGGAGGAAAAGGAAAAGGAAGAATGAGAAGGAGGAAGAGAAGAAGAGGAGGAAGGAGGAGGAAGGAGGAGGAGGAAGAAGAGGAAGAAAAAGAGGAGGATGATGAAGTGGAGGAGGAAAAGGAAAAGGAAGAATAAGAAGGAGGAAGAGAAGAAGAGGAGGAAGGAGGAGGAAGGAGGAGGAGGAAGAGGAAGGAAAGCAAAGAGAAGGAGAAAGAAGAGGAAGAGGAGAGAGAAGGGGAAGGCACGAGGAAGGGGAGGAAGGGGAAAAGGAGGAAGAGGAGGAGGAGGAAGAGGACTAGAAATTATTATTCACTACAATACTGCAAAGTTCCCCGGGGACAGAAGCTTCAATCTTTGAACGTCTAAGTAGTTCTCAGTAAACTTACCACATCTAACCAGCAAATACAATGAGATTAGCAAAAGCAGAGATAAAGACAGAAAGCCTCAAACCCGATGTGCCCTTCCCCCAACCTCCCCCAAAGCTGCCTGCCCTCCAGGTCCCTCTGCGGAGAGCCACGTTCCTTACCAAAGGCCTTGCGCTGGGGCTCCTGCCCGTCTCACTTAAAACCTCTGCTGAAGAGCGGTGCCTTCCTCCCATCATTGCCGCCGGCCCGCTGACTTCCCTGACTTTCCTCCCTCGCTGCCAGCCCGTCCTCTTCCCTGGTGCTCCGTCCCCCTCCATCTCCACGGCTTGGACCTCGTTCAGACCCGTTACTTAAGTCTACCCTCCTCCATTCCACCCCAAAGTATTCTTTCTAAAACAGGTATAAGATCAGGTTATTTCCTACCTGGAAAAAAAACACAACTGCCAACTGCGATCTGTTCCCTCCCCAAGGACTAGCTCTAAAGCCACATTATCTCTAAAAAGCCATCCACGATTCTCCCAGGTCTACGATGGCTTTGCAGCCCTCCAAGGACTTCCCACCTACCGGCTCCCAGCCCTAGGCCTGTCACGCGGTGAGCACACCTGCACGCCCGCCCCGCCAGTCTGCACACACAAATGATCTGCTCCAAACTCTGAGCACTTATATGACCACCCAACTTCTTTTGTTCTTATGTATCAAGTACACCAGTGAAACACAGTAAAATAGTTTGGGACAAAAACACTGAAAGCTAGTTTTATCCAAGTCTGATTATTTTTCATGTCCTGAAATTCTGATGCCTCACCAAAAAGTTAGATGGGATGACAAGGAACAATTAAGTCAGTTCAAAATGGCATTTCGTCCAAGAACCTCTCTCCCCCAGTTTGCTCTCCAGAGCTCAGAGTGAAGCCAAGAACACAAAGAAAGAATACCTGATTTAGTACTGCTGACTGCTAGCCGTGGACGTGTGTGCTGACGTTTTTCATCTAGGAGGTGTCTGACGTCTGCAAATTTCTCAGCTGGTAATTTGTTACCAATTCGGTTTTTGATATTGCTTGTGGATATACTATCTGCTCTCATGGAATTCCTTAAAAAAAAAAAAAAAAAAAAAAAAGGAAAAAAGGGCACAACTGATCAACTTCAAGGGTGACACAAGGTCTAAGCGATAATCTCATGCTTTAGAGAAAACAATGCATGAATCCTAATCTAACAAGCCAATATTCATTTATAGATGCCACACGCTGGTAACAGCTGGCTTAAGAAAACCGTGACCGGCTGGGCACAGTGGCGCACGCCTGTAATCCCAGTGGCTCGGGAGGCAGAGGCAGGAGGATAGCAAGTTCGAGACCAGAGGCAGTCTGCATAACTAGGCGAGATCCTGTCTCAAAAAGTAAAAAAATGGGCTGGGGGTGCAGCTCAGTGGTCCAGCACTTGCAGAGCATGCAGGCGCGAGGCCCTGGGTTCAACCCCCAGTACCGGGAAAAAAAAAGAAAAGAAAAGAAAACCGAGACCAACCTGCTATGAAGACTGCTGAGTTTCTCATGTCCCACGCACGAAACTCATACACTATCGCACATAAGCACAAGTCCCCTTCTCCTGGGACAGACGAACATTAGGCAAAGCTCTGCCAAGTGCTGGAGCTCTCTGCCCACCCGGGCTATAGTCACAACAAGGTCTACAATCCCCTTCTTTAACGAGCATACCAATGACATCTGTTGCCGTGCTAGGGAGCACCATTATTGTGCTAGAACTCTCCGTGAGAAAGTTCTGTGAAAACTAAAAGACGTGAACAGGGCCACAAAGCAAATCGCCATGAAAGGCCTTTCCTTTCCCACCCAAAGATATCATCAGAAATATCTTAGAGCACCCCTAGAATCCAACCCTTGGAATTCTGAATATACTGTCTGTACTCGTGGAATCTGCCTGTCCCTACTAGTAACCAAATAAATGCACGTGAGCATGACTACACAGTTTTTGTTCATGAAATCGGGAGAGATCAGGAGGAACAGTAATGCATAAGGTTGGTAAGGGTGTAAGTAACAGTAATGTGAATCAAACCCCTGGAAGGAAATCCAGCAGGACTTATATTTTTAAACTTGTGTTATTCCGTATAGTAGCTGGAATCCGAAGAATCATCTAGTTAATGCAAAAGTAAGAAAACGGAAACCAAAATATCCCATCAGTAAAGGCTTAAATGAAGCTGGACGTGGTGATATACACCTGTAATCCCAGCACTTGGGAAGCTGAGGCAGGAGGACCTCAAGCTCAAGGCCAGCCTGGGCCACACAGCAAGACTTTGTCTCAAAAAACCAAAAAAGCCAAGCACACTGGTACACACCTGTAATTCTAGAGACCCAGGAGGCAGAGGCAGAACGACTGCAATTTCGAGGCCAGGGGCAACCTGTGTAACTTAGCAAGACTCTGTCTCAAAATAAAAAATGAAAAAAAGAGAGAGGGTAACCAGAGGGGCACCTCAGTGGTGGAACACTTGCAAAGTATGCATGAGCCCCTGGGTTCAGCCCCCTTACACCACAATAAATAAACAAATAAATAAAACTTTCAAACAACAGACACATGGCTAAAAAATAACATGTCTGGTAATATAAGTAGTTTTCACTTTCTGTACTGTCTACAGAACAAGAACATTTGCTACTATAAAGGAAAAACTGAAGGCTTCTACTAAACTCCTTGAAGGACCGAAATTAGGACAAAAGTGACTAAGAAGAGGACTTTAGTTTGTAATTCGTATTGAAAATCAAATTAAAGGGTGAGGATAAGCTCAGCGGCAGGGTGCTTGGCTAGCACGCACAAAGCCCCAGGTTCAGTCCTCTGCACCACCAATAAATAAATAAATTTAAAGCTAGCATTGATAAAAAGAAAAGAGCATTTTTACCTAATGTTTTTCAACTGCGATTCCACCTCGTCAGCATACATGGTCATTTTCATGCTCTTCTTTGGTGAGGGAGTGGAAATCATCTTCAGCTCCAGATCATAGTCCATTTCATCGGAGTCGGAGCTGCTGGTGCTGGACCGCCTGGATGCGCTCCGCTCACGGGTTTGCCTGAGCGCTGGAAGCTCCTCCTGGTACTCGACCACCACCCGGTCATCTGCATCCATGTCCTGGTCCTCCTCCTCCTCCTCCTCTTCCTCTTCTTCCTCCTCAATTGGTTCCTCAGGAACATTCACTAATCCTAAAGAAGTATAACCAAAAAAATTTACAAAAAGCTTAGACTAAACAAACAAGTCGTCGTTATTAGGTGCCATTGAGTGGAGTCCGACTCATAGTGATCCTCATAGGGTTTTCAATGGCTGTTGTTTTGGGAGTGGACTGCCACGTCCTGCTCCCATTTTTGCGGTGCTGGCAATTGAACCCAGGGCCTCAGGCAGTGCAGAGCAGCACTCTACCAACTGAGCTAAACCCAGCCCAGAACACTAACTAGTATAACCTTCTACTCTTTTATTAGTGAAAAGCCCCTCCCTGAGATTTTAGCAGAGCACTGTCTGTAACGGGGCCAACTGGACGCCATTCTGATGTCTGTAATACGACAATGGTTAAGTAAAAGTAGGATCCAGCAGCCTGATGTAATATAATAAAATCATTTAAAGCACAAGCAATCTTCATTATTCACAAGTTTTGTATTTGTAAATTTGCCACATTTATTTGTCACTCCTAAGTCAATACTCAAAGCATTTTCAAAGCCATCTGCGAACATGTGCAGAGGAACAAAAACATGAGTCCCTGGATGTGCTCCTTGCCAGCTGGGGTTAAACAAAGCCACACTCTACCCTCCTGCGTCAGCTCATGGACACCATAAGAAAGTGTCCTTTTCAGTCCACTGACTGCCATGTTTTTCAGTTTTGTGCTTTTTGTTGATAATTTCACTGCTCAAAATGGCCCCAAAATATAGTGCCGGAGTGCTGCCTAGTGTTCTTAAGTGCAAGGACGCTGTGGTGCGCCTTGTGGAGAAAATATATATGTAATGGCATCAGTTACAGACTATGAATTCAGTGTTAACTAATCAATAGTAATATACTAAATGTTGTTGTTGTTATGTGCTGTTGAGTTATGTCCGACTCACAGCAACCCTCACAGGGTTTTCAATGGCTGATTGTTTCGGGATTGCCTTGGGAATGGATTGCCACGTCCTTCTCCCATTTTTGTTGTGCTGGGAATCAAACTGGGGACCTCGGAGACTGCAGAGCGATGCTCTACCTACTGAGCTAAATCCCAGCCCATACACTAAACGAGGTGCCTTTAAATGGGAAAACAGGTATGATAAAATTTCATATTGATCAGCTGACAAAAATAGCAACCAGAGGCTTTGTATGGTTCAATGTATGCTAACTCAATGTTCACAGTGACTTCACAGCTCATAACCACCTCAAATAATAAAAACCACGTATTTAATTCAAGGAAGATTGCTTATGATAAGTAGAAGACACAAATATAAAGCATACATTTACAAGAATTATATTAATTATGAAAACAGTAAGTGGGAAAAGTGTAAAGTGAAATCAGTCACTGGATGCTCGCATTAGGGGCTATTTGTTTTTTAATTTCCTTAATATCCACACAGAGAGCAGACGATGGCTGGGCATGGCGGCACACACCTGTAATTGCAGCTCCTCGGGAGGCAGAGGCAGGAGGATCACAAGTTTGAGGCCAGACGCAAGGCCCTGTCTCAAGATTAAACATAACAAAGGAGTTGAGGAGCAGCTCAGTGGTAAACTGCTTGCAAAGTATGCACAAGACCCTGGGTTTAACCCCCATTACTGCAAAAAAAAAAAAAAGAAGAAAAAAGAAAAAAGGAAAAAAGAAAAAGAAAAGAAAAGAAAAGAAAAGAAAAAAGAGTAGATGATGGTTAAAAAATGAAGAGTAGGTGATCACAATATCTCAAAGTAACCAAAACTGGAAAAGTGGTGAACAATGTATGTGCTATTAGTACGCAGATTTCAAACATGCAATTCTGTATATACACATTAAATAAAAATATATAGCCTTCATTTCTTCCTGTCCATTCCAATAACATACGTATGCACACGTTATTCTCTCTGTGTGCTGACTCTGCTAGGTCTATAAGGAATGTAGAAGAGCCAGGCGTGGTTGCATATGCCTGTAATCCCAGCAGCTCGGGAGGCAGAGGTGGGAGGATCACAAGTTGGAGACCAGAGGAGTCTGCATACCTTAGCGAGACCCTGTCTCAAAAAGTAAAAAAAAATGGGCTGGGGGCGCAGCTCAGTGGTCCAGCACTTGCAAAGCATGCAGGCGCGAGGCCCTGGGTTCAACCCCTAGTACCACAGAAAAGAAAAGGAAAAAAAAAAAAAAAAAAGAATGTAGAAGATTCCACACATTAAGTTCAAAAGAAAAACAAATCTTCATAAAACAATGAATGAAACTGATCCCTTTACAATAAGCACAAAAGGGGGAACCCAAGCTGTGATATCCCACTTTTTTATGGCACTCATGTGCACAAGCTAATAAGCATAAAGTACTCAAGACAGCAGCCTATTTACGTTCAGAAAAGGAGTAATACCAGCTCGCTTGATAAAATAATTTTTTCATGCATTTGTTGATATTAATAGTACAAAAATTAGGTTGCTAAGAAAAGTTTTATTTTAACTGTATGTCACATTTGGTCTTTTTTGTTAGAGCAGCTTTATAAAATCATGTGACCCCTCTGCATGGGCAATTCAAAATTAATCATGACTTGACTTACTTTCCTATACATCAGCAGAGGGTGAGGGCAAGGAACAGAGGGTGATAGAGTTTGGAATCTTAAAAGATTGCATTAAGAATAAAAATATGATTTCGAGAGCCAAACATGTGTCTACCCAAGAGCTCAGCAGGCAACTACCGGAATGTCGGTGTTTATACGTCAAGCCAACGTCATCGCCAATCAGGGCTCTCTTCTTGATCACATCCCGCTGAATGCGCCGGGAATGGTATCTTCGCTTCCTGCAACGTTGTCAAAACAAGCGCATAATCAGAAAACAACAGGGAGGGTGCTGAATCCGCTAATTCACTGCAGCTGTACCATGACTATCAGGTGCTGAGGCAGATGTTCTAAACGAAACTGAAAACAGTATCCTCGAATTACTTACCACAGTTAAGGATTATGACTTTTCCCCTCACCTTCCTTTCAGTTCACATTAAGTTTTGACATCTCACTACAGAATACCAACTGAAGGATCAATAAAAGGTTACATACTATTTAAACTATGGCATTTTAAGGTTTTAGACTCACCACGAATTGCTAAGAATTCCTTTCATGCCTCCGTAATTCGGATTCCCGTATTTCATGTAATACTGACTTCTTCTGGCTGCTCCAAGTTCCTTTTTGTCATCTAAAAGTCAATTAAAACAGTTACCAAGGATTTCCTGTGGTTATGAAGACAATATTGGTTATATATATGTATATATGGAGCGGGGGAGAGTGTCAGACAGGTAGATATCCATAGCTGGGATTAAATCAGTGCCATCTCCCAACAAAAAGGAAAAAGCCAGCTTAAACATTCCCTTTCCGAGTGTATCGTATACTAAGGCAGGGCAGTGTGGATGTGGTAGAGCAAAATACTGAGGTGAAGCTGCTGTTTAGGGGTTAACTTAGCAAAGGAAATACTTTAAAAAGTAAACAACACAAGTCATAAGGTTCTAAGGCTGGGGTTGTGGCTCAGCAGAACACCTGCCGAGCACACATGGGGCCCCGAGTTTGATCCCCAATCCTGTGAAAGACATAAGGTTCTAAGGGGCCTTTGAGTTTCTTTAGAAGAGCTGCCATTTCTACTCTCCCCTGAATGACGATATTCACTTGTGAATGACAAAACATAGTAACACAGAGTAAGAGTGAAAGAAGCAAACTACATATAAATCCATGTATTTGGCAAATACCTTTTCTAGCTTATTATAATATCCCTTAAAATGACATGAAGAAAACAGCATAGGACTACACATCTAGGATGCACTCAAACAGCCACTCAAATGAGTAAATGAGGAAAAGATCACATTGGCCACATTAAGATATCAGTTAACGGAAACAAAAGGTGCTCGGTGATCACACATTTTGTCAAAAGCGGTAACACAAAGCCCCTGACCACTCCGTGGGCACACTCTGAGTGCAAAGGACAAACACCCCTACAGGTAAATGGACCAATGACAATCCGTATGCGCACTTCTCTACAGCACCTCCAAAAACCATGCCCACCAGCTCTTTGGAGAAATGGCTGATTTTAGATCCGGGGTGGGTAAAGTACAAATTGAGGCAAGATATTTTGTTGTGCTCTAAAGGTCAAAAGTGCCCAAAGAGTCATGGGGCATCTCAAAACACAGCTTGAAAGGGTTCTACTGGCCAAATCCAAAAAAATTTATGAATCAAAATGATAATAATGGATATCTCTCAGAATAAAAATCCAGGAGTCTAAACCGATCTAAGTAAATAAGGAAACAAGCAAATAAACAAGGGAAAGTTTTTCCTAAAGCAGACTGCCAACTCATAAATGATGAAGTCAGAAAATCATCAATGGAGGCTAAAGCTATTTCATTCAAGTGTGAGGAACAACAGGCTAATCATATAGTCTCCAAGTATCTCTCCTCCAATTTTTTAATTACAAAAGGAAGAATAGTAACCTTACAGTAGAAAGACTGGGAAACCACCACCTTAGCCACATGAGTGAGGTTAACATCCTCAGGAACGGGATGAATCACCACAGGTCCCTCCTGTGATGCACTGAAAATGATGCCTTGTTCCTGCCTCAAGTGCACAATCTAAATCAATCAGGAAGGAGCATCAAAGGAACTCAAACTGAGGGTAGTCTTTATAAAACAATGAGTCTAACTAGTTATGGTGCTCTACACCTGTAATCCCAGTGACTCAGAAGGCTGCAGCAGAAGGATGGCAAATTCAGGACCAGAGGCAGCCTACATAACTTAGGGAGACCCTATCTCAAAAAGGAAAAAATGGGCTATGGGCACAGGTCAGTGGTAGAACACTTGCAAATCACAAGTTCAACAAGTTGAACCTGAGTTCAACCCCCTAGTACCAAAAAACAATGAGCAAACATAGGTTTTAAAAAAACATCTGAGCTGTCAGGCCCTGTGGGGCACGCCTTTAACCCCAGTGACTCAGGAAACAGAGGCAGAAGGATTGCAACTTTGAGGCCAGAGGCAGCCTGTGTAACTTAGCAAGACCCTGTCTCAAAATACAAATGGGCCGGGGATTGGCCCAGTGGTTGAGCGCTTGCAGAAAGGATGCGTGAGGCTATGGGTTCAACTCCCCAGTACTGAAAAAGAAAAGTCAAGTCTCAGTCAGGGAAAACAAACCAAAGGAGTCATTCCAGACTGAGCGAGACTAAAAAGAAATGGCGTACTCAGTACTCAGTCCCAGGGTACACCCTATACCTGTGACGTGGGGAACACTGATGAAATCTAAACATGGATTATGGATTAAATAATCGAGCGGTGTTGATGTTAAATGTCCTGACTTTGGTAACTATGCTAGGGATAAGACAATGCCCTTGCTGTTCAGAAATACATATTGAGTATTTAGGAGTAAAGGGTTGTTAACTCCAACCCTCCCTTAAATTATTAAAACCACGTATACATGGTTTTTTGTGCACATGAGTGCCATAAATTATTAAAATCATGTATACCATATATACACACACACATATTTTTAATGCTTCCCCCAATTACTATATATATTAAGTCTTATGAGGATAGACCTGAAGGGAATATTAATGTCTATCCAGGAAGATACTCTTATGATAAACTAAAAAGCAAAAATTTTACATGTTTTCATAGTTCAGATAACTGGCTGAAAAGCACATGGCGCAAATCAGCTTTAACAGAAAGTAACTTACTTTAGTTAGAAATCACACAAGTATACAAATTGTTAATTTTCACTTTCAAAGTTAGAGATTCCTTCTTAGAGAAGTACAAATAGCCAATAAATACATGAAAAATATTCAATATCCTTAGCCATCAGGGAAATGCAAATCAAAACCACATTAAGATTCCATGTCACCCCAGTCAGTATGGCTAACATTTAAGAAAATAAAAACAACAAATGTTGACGATATAGAGAAAAAGGAACTCTGAGACGCTGTTGGTAAGACAGTAAATTAGTCCAGCCACTACGGAAATCAACATGGAGGTTCCTCAAAAAACTAAAAATAGAGCTACCATGCAATGCAGGTATAGCACTTCTTGATATATATATATATATATGCACCAAAAGAACCTAAGTCAGCCTACTATGGAGATACCTGCACACCCATGTTTACTGCAGCACTATTCACAATAGCTTATGTGCCCACCAACAGATGAACAGATAAAGAAAGCATGGTAGGCGTACACCAGAAGTTTCATTCAGCCATAAAGAAGAATTAAAGTATGTTGTTTGCAGGAAAACGAATGGAACTGGAGGTCATCACATTAAGTGAAATAAGCCGGTCTCACACAGACAAGTATGGCATGTTGTCTGTCATATGTGGAATTTAGGGAGGACAGAAAGATGGACATGAAAGTAAAAAGGGGACTATTAGGGAAGTGGAATACAAAAACGAGAAGATAAGAAAGGGCAAGAGAGTAGGTGAGGACAGCCACAGTACACAATATGCACATTTGGATATGTCATAATGAGACGCATTATGTGGTATAATTCATATATGCTAATAATATATACATCTGCAGCCATAGCACACTAGCATCCAATCGTGCCTGATCTCAGAAGCTAAGCAGGGTTCATTCCCCTGATTACTCCTTGGATGGGAGACCGCCTGAGAACACCAGCTGCTGCAGGCTAGGGAGAAGGACCTGGCAACCCACTCCCAAAACAATCTGCCATTGAAAACCCTAAGAACAGCGGCGAAGCACTGACAATAGTGCCAGGCATGGTACAGTGCTGGGGAGTGTTTTGTTATGTTGTACATAGGGTCACTATCACTTGGACCCAACTCGACAGCACCTAACAACAATAAAATTATACAGGTGTTTTTGTGTATATAAAGAAATTCCTTCTCAGTAAGCCATTTTTTTCATAAACATACAATATTATAGTTGGAAGGGAACTTTTAGGTTATTTGATCTAACTCCTAAAGAGAAAGATGTCACTGAATAATCCTTTTAACTGAAAATAAAAGTTAATACTGAATACCAAATTTACCTTTTGTAGCAAATCTCATGTATAATCTGTTCCCTTTAGCAAGTTTGTTAGCTGGGCGAAGATCATTTCTTAACAGAGACTCCTCTTCCACCTGAGACAATGTGTCCAACTTAAGGAAAAAAAAATTCGTTTTCAATGTAAAAATCAAAGACTTTCTAAAATATTTATTCGTAGACAGGTTACCATCAAAAAGGCATTCTACCTTTAATATCCATCAGCATTACAGCACTAGCTCCTCTGCAGAATTTCGAAGTCAGGGGTCTTCTCTGACCACCTTCTCTACAAGAACAGTCTCCACCACTGTCTATCCCTTTATCCTTCTTTACTTTTCTTCACAGCACACATCACCTCCTGACTGTGTATCTGTGTGTCTGTGTAGGGTCTGTCTGCCCACTAGACTTCGGTTCCGAGAGGTTAAGGGCTTTGTTTTGCTTGATGACGTGGCCCTAGCACCTAGAACTGGGTACACAGTAGACACTTAATATTTAAATGTTTAAGATGAATATGCTGAACAGAGGATGTAGAGGTAGAGCATTGCTCTGCATGCACAAGGCCCTGGGCTTGATCCCCAGCACCGCAAGAAAACCTCTTTTTAATGAATACACTCTAATATTTCTAACAATAGTACATAATTCACTAGAAAATGTCATTACTTACTTCTGCTTTTGCTTTTTTGTAATGTTGGGGATCAAACTGGGGCTTCATACATGCTAAGCGGGTGCTAGACCATTGAGCCACCCCTCAACCCTACTAGCTTTTTTTCAGTTTTACTGATTATACAACACTTCAAAGTATTTGTCAATAAAACCATTTTCCTTTATGCGGAAGTGTGAGCGCTATTCTGATATCGCACGATCAACTTACGTCCACACAAGCTTAAGGGGCAGGAGTCTGCTGAACCCTCAGGAAGGCTCATGTTAAAAAGTCAGAGGAAAACACAACTGACTAAGTCTTTAAGCCTTACCTTTAAAAAGACAGCAAGACATTTTTAACAATAAAACCGTACAGACACCCTTACCACGTTACTAACCTCCACATCACTCGCGTTCTCATCGTCAACCTCTCCTTCTTCAGCTTCATCTTCATCTGAGCTGTCCTCCTGCTTGTCTGAAATGGAATGGGAGCGACACGATGAGCATTAACACAGTTCCATCTTACACAGTTTTGAAAGTCCAGTGTTCTCTGTTCCTCTCTGCTCGTTAGCCAAAGCGTCACAGTTTATCTCAGAAGCACCTGCTGATGAGATGCTACGCAATGCTCTACCTTGGAACCCAAGGCCCAGAACAGATCTGTGTGAAGAACGGCACGTTCAGCTTTACGCCTGTGCCAAGCTGGGCCGTGTGACATCCGTTACAATAGAAGGGGAAAGGGAGTTTCAAGGCAACCCATTCTCTGCTTGGCTGAGAAAGGCAAAGGGCCTTCCATGAAGGACAAAGGTTGTGGAATCAGATGTGTGGGAGAACAAAAAGATACCGTCCACCTGCAAGGAGCATCTCTGATAGTACTGTGGTTGTCAGGTGCCATCAAGTCGGGTCCAATTCATAGCGACCCTAGGGACAACAGAACAAAACACTCCCCAGCACTGTGCCATGCCTGGCACTACTGTCAGTGCTCTGCTATTCATAGGATTTCCGATGGTGGATTGTTTCAGGAGTGGGCTGCCAGGTCCGTCTCCCTAGCCTGCAGCACCTGGTGTTCCCAGGTGGTCTCCCATCCAGGGACTAACCAGGCTGACCCTGCTTAGCTTCTGAGATCAGGCAGGGTCAGATGCTGCGGTGCTGTGACTGCAGACTCTGATAGTACAGCATTCCCTGCAGGTAGCTTTTGGCCATTACTGGTGTGTTATCTGGGGATGAGGGGATGGGGGAGGAGAATGGAGATGGGTAAGGTCATTTTGGTTGATACCTGGGGCCTGATTGGGGAAATGGCAGAACAATGGAAAAAACAACTAATGATTAGTTGTATATCCAGAATACGTTACCTTTCCCAAAGCCTTCCCCGACGCTGCAAATGAGGACCACAAAAGCCCAGTCAGGAGCTGTGAGCACCTCACGCCTATAAGCCAAAATGTTCTCTCCCTGAGGGCAGTGTGGCCACCCACAAAGGACACAGCCACTTTCCAAGTTCGCAAAGCTTCCAGCTTGGAGATGGAAACTGCCTGAGAAAAGTCTACACTGCAGAGGATAAACGGGTAGACCATTCTGTCTTAGAGGTGCTAATTGTTGAATCAGTCAAAAAGATCCTTTGTTTTCCAATTATGAAGTTCTAAATATCAGTTTTCCCATACAGGCCATCGACTAAAGTACTGTAGGAGGGGCAGAGCGGGGCACAGGACACTGGAGAGGAGGGAAAGCAGAGGGAGAGAAGAGGGGGACAGATGGGAGAGAGGAAAGAAGAAGGAGAAAAAAGAGAGAAGACGGGGAGAGAGGAGGAGAGAGGAGGGAAGGTAGAGACAGAGGAGGAGGGAAGAGAAGAGGAGGAGAGAGGGTGGTTGGAGGTGAGAGGAGGAAAAAGGAGGAGATGGGGAGAGGAGGAAGACAGAAGGAGAAAAAAGAGGGAGAGGAGAGGGGAGATGAGGAGAGAGGTGGGAAAGCGGAAAGGATAGGAGAGAGTAGGAAGGAGGAGGAAACAGGAGGGAAAGGATGAAAAAGGAGGGAATGAGAGGAGGAGAAAAGGAGAGTGGATGATGGAGAGGGAGAAGGAGAGAGGGGGGAGAGAGGTGGACAGAGGAGGAGAGAAGAAGGCAGGAAGGGAGGACAGCCCAGGCTCTTAGGGTAGAAGTTCTTAGATCCCATGTTTTCTGAATTTTGAATTCTGAGACCTTCAGTGGCAGGGTTTCAGCCACTGACTGCACAAACTTTACTGAGTCAATCCAAGGGCTGAATGATTTCAAGAGCCCTGCTGTGAGGAGAAGATTAACGTTCATATTAGGGCAGCGGTACCCTTGAAAACACAAACTCTTAAGAACCAAATGACACCTAAAACGCTGTCTTGAGTCATGAACCCTCTCAGCTCTTGACACCATCTAGACCTGCACCTAGAACTGCACTGTAAAATGTTCTAGGTATGTGTCAGAGGTCTGCGAAAACTGTGTTTAAATGTAAACTCCATACCATACTGTCGGCTTCTGTCTAAATAAAACTACAGATTTACGCTGGGTGTGGTGATGCACACTGTAACCCCAGCAACCCAGGGGGCTGAGGCAAGAGGATAAGAAGTCTGAGGCCAGAGGCAGCACCTGCAACTTAGCAAGACCCTGCCTCAAAAACCAAAACAAAACAAAGACAAAGACAGAGGTGAAGGGGTGCAGCTCAAGGGCAGAGCACTTGCTTAGTACGTACAAGGCCCTGAGTGCACCACCTCGGAACTGGAGGACAAAAAACCATTCATTTACATATACATACACATATACGAGCCTGTGTGTGTGTGTGTGTGTGTGTGCGTGCGTGCGTGCGTGCGTGCGTGTGTGCGCGTGCGTGTGTATGTGTGTGTATCAATCACCTCTAGTCCAAAGCCTCCTCTTCTGAGTCAGTTACCTTTTTTACTTTTCTCAGATGACTTGTCTTCACTGGCATCCCTGCTTCTTATCTTATCGTGGGCTGGCAGAGAGCTCATATTGATAAGGGCTCGAGTGGCTGTCATTTCATCCAGCCAAACCACATTACCTAAAACGAAACATAAAATAAAACATTACATTTCATCCAGATGGTAAGTTTCTTGAGAGTAGATTCCCCATCAGATTCATTGCGACAGCCTCATCTAGCCTCAAACTGTCATCAGTCCATGTATACAGCAGCTAAAGAAAGCAGTATAAAAGTGGTGATAAACTGGGCACAGTGGCGCACACCTGTAATCCCAGTGACTAAGGAAGTTGAGGCCAGAGGTAGCCTATGTAACTTGGCAAGACCCTAATTCAAAATAAAATAAAAAGTGGGCTAGGGGTGCAGCCCAGTGGTGGAGCACTTGCAAAGATATGGTGAGGCCTCGGGTTCATCACCCAAGTACCACAAAAATAAACAAACAAAATGTAAAAAGTGGTGATAAAACTCCTTTGATGAACTTAACCTAGAGCTGCCTTCTCAAACTTCGTTCCACAAAGTAATTGTAAAGTATTCCAGGAAAAAGGGTTCTGCGTGTTAAAGCTGTCTGGAAGGCAGGTGCAGTAGCTTCCTATTACCCTAGCCAGGTGCAGTACCTAGTATCCTACCACTCAGGAGGTTAAGGCAGCAGATCGTAAGGAGGCCAGCCTGGGCTACATCCGAAGACCCTCTCTCAAAAACCAAAGCAAGAATAATAATCAAAAATCAAGAAACAAACCAAAACAAAGCTGCCTGGAACACAGTGAGTGCCAAGTGTGTGTTAGCAGATTTTCTTCTTCTTCTTTTTTTTTTTTCTTTTCTTCTCCTTTGGACAAGGTCTCTCTCACTATGTTGCCCAGACTGTGCTTGAACTCTCAGACCCAAGCACAGATAGTCCTGAATGGACCATCTATCATTCCCATGGAAGCAAGCCCTCATTATTCTTTGTCATCTAAACATACTAGATGATGTTCCCCCATGATAAAGTATGGGTGAGGAAAATGTCCATGGGATATGTACAACAGAGGCATAATAGCCTGGTTTTGTAGTAACTAATTTAATTTAGCGCTTTAAGAACAAGAATTAAGCAAAACAAAGGCTTTGGGAAGCCTGGTAGAAAAGAAAACTCTTTACCTCTGTTTCAAACGGCATTTCTGAAAATTACATTATCCCTTCACCTGTTTGGGAAATGAGAGTCTAAAGACTCTCACTTCCACTAATAACAAGCCATGTAGGCTTGGGCAAATAATTTCTTTCCTCCAATCAGGTGTTGTGGTGCAGGCCTATAATCCCTGCTACTGAAGAGGCTGGGGCAAGAGGATACTGAGTTTAAGGTCAGAGGCAGCCTGTGTGATTCTTTCTCTCAAAAAAAAAAAAAAAAAAAAAAAAAGGAAGGCTGGGCACCGTGGCTCACACCTGTAATCCCAGCAACTCGGGAGGCGGAGGCAGGAGGATCACGGGTTCAAGGCTAGAAGCAGCCTGCATACTTGACAAGATACTGCCTCAAGATAAAAAATTTAAAAATGGTCTGAGGGTGCAGCCCAATGGTGGAGCACTTGCAAAGTAGGTGCAAGGCCCTGGATTCAATCCCCAAGTACTGCTTAATTACTTAATTAAGAGGCTAGGGGGTGTGGTTTAGTGATAGAGCACTTCCCTACCACGTGCAATACCCTGGGTTCAACCTCCAAGTTCTATTAAAAAAAAAAAATTTCCTTTCTGTGTTTTTCAGTTTCTAATACATAATATGAGGAAGCTATACTGGATAAGTCTAAGGGTCCATCCAACCTAATATCCCTTAGCTGAAGTTTTAATGACCTAAATCAGACATTGTTGTTAGGTGCTGTCGAGTCGTGTCCAACTCATAGTGACCCTCATAGGGTTTTCAATGGCTATTTCGGGATTGCCTCGGGAGGGGATTGCCACATCATTCTCCCATTTTTGTGGTGCTGGGAATCGAACTCAGGATCTCAGAGACTGCAGCGGGGCGCTCTACCAAATGAGCTAATTCCCAGCCCAAAATCAGACATTAGCAAACAATAACTCACAGGCCAAACCTAGCCCTCCAATTGTTATTTATTTACATTTGTAGCAGGTTTACTTAGATACCATTAATGTATACTAGCCTACAGCCATAGTCCCCTGGCATCTGAGCTCATCAGATCTCGGAAGCTAACCAGGGTCGGGTCTGGTTAGTACTTGGATGGAAGACCACCTAGGCCACCAGCTGCTGTAGGCTTGGGAGAAAGACCTGGCAGCCCAGTCCCGAAACAGTTAGTCATTGAAAACCCTGTGAATAGCAGAGAAGCAACGACATAGTGCTGGACATGGCAAATCGCCAGGGAGTGTTTCATTCTGCTGTACACAGGATTGCTATGAGTCAGAGCCAACTGGACGGCACCTAACAACAACAATGTACAATAAACTACACATCCACCACCTGGTTTTGTAAAGAAAGTTCTATTGGAAAATACCCAGTCTTATTATTTATATATCACTTATAGCTGTTTTCATGCCACCACAGCAGCATTAAATCGATGTGACAGGGACCACATGGCCTACAAAGTCTAAAATGCTTCCTGTCTGGCCGTTTATGGAACAAGGTCTACTGACTTCTGATTTGGATAGTATAAGTTAAACAGACAGAAAAAAGGAAAAAACCTTTATTCAGTCATGTTTCTTCCTTTAAAGAAAACACTGAATTGACATCTTTAGAGAACAGTTGAGAAAGTCAGCTGCTCTTTTGGGGCCTACCTAGGCCAGCCAGCTGGCAGCAAGTAAAGCCAGCCTGGAATGAAAAGAAGCCAGAAGAGTGGTCACTAGAGGTCAGATCACACGTGAAGCAGGGAGGCAAATGCAAAATTACATATCTCAGGCTTGACAACTCACAGGTTAGGGCAGGCAGGTGATACTACGGAAAATACAGTGCAAGGCAGTAGAGGTGAGTGGCCTACTCGTGTCAGAACACTCCAGTAGGTCAGAGACACTGAAAAGGGCCAGCCCTCGGAAAAATCATACGGGAAGTATCAATGACAAAGCTCAGCCCCAAACCTGTGCAGCTGGATCCGCTTCCTTTTTTGGAAAACCATGGGTATTAAAGAAGCCTCAGTCGTGTATACTAGACTCAGATGCCCATAATCCACCTCCTAGAGCCTGAGTTACCACCTCTGAGCGGATGTGGAGTACCCACGGGACACGCTGGGCCATGTGCTGGAAGACTGGTTACGGCAGACTGGTTCTCATCCATGGGCGATCTTTTCCCTCCGTTAAGGACAGAGGTTAGTCAGAAACATGCAATTTGGGCATAGTCATTCACTGTCTCAGTTAGCAAGAACTCTTTAAAATCATAAACAAAAGCGCGGTAAATAGCCAGCGTGGGTGTACTTACAGGAGGTATCATCCAGCCACTCAATGTGAGCCGGAGGATATTCTTTAAAGTAGGAGAAGATATCCTGGGTGCTCATCTCGTCTACTCCACAAATGTAGATTGTCTCCAGCCTCACTTTAGGGATTGCTAGAAAAACAAGGCAGAGAATTTTCCCAAGTGCTATTGCGCATCTCACTAGTATTCCTTCATCGCAGTTTAGGTAACCTCTAGAAAAGAAATGCTGAAAGAAACAATTGTTTCTAAACTGAGTGCAGTGGTGCACACCTCTAACTCCAGCAACTCGGGAGGGGAAAGAGGATCGCAAATTTGAAGCCAGAAGCAGCCTGCGTAACTAGGCAAGATCCTGTCTCAAAATTTTAAAAAATTAAAAATGGATGGGAGTGCAGCCCAGTGGTAGAGCACTTGCGAAGTATATGCAAGGCCCTGTGTTCACCTCCTAAGTACTGCAACAAATAATTATTTCAAAAGAACAAGAGACAGATGATAAGGTCAAGTGTTGTAATTTTTATCACTGAACACCATTAAACAAATGATTTAATTGAAAACCAGTATGTTAGGCTCAGAAAGATGAAACAAATGAGCCGGGCATGGCGGCACACACCTGTGATCCCAGCTACTCCAGACTCAGAGGTAGAAGGATCGCAGGTTCAAGGCCAGAGGCAGCCTGTGTAACTTAGCAAGACCCTGTCTCAATTTTAAAAAGATTTAAAAAGGGGATGGGGGGCAGTTCAGTGGCAGACCACTTGTAAAGTGTGTGCAAGGCTCTGGGTTTGGCCTTCTACTACCACCAAAAAAAAAAAAAGAAAAGAAAAGAAAAGAAAAGAAAAAAGAAATATGAAAGAAACAGTGCTGGTAAAATACATAATACTTCTCCCAATATTATCCTGTATTAAGCAAAGCAATACCAAACCCAACGGGATTATTCACTAAACTTAACCAGGTGACTCTCAACATTTTAAATCACATCCAAAAGGAATGTGCAATTATGGAAACAATTCTGAAAGAGACCCTGCCCCTGAATAAATCAAAGCATGAAGCTAGAGTCAAGAAATCCAATAAATCAATAAGAAAATGATGACCCAAAATAAAAATAGCCAGAGGACACAGGCAATTTAAACAAAAGGAAATACAAATAACAAACACATGAATAGATGGGCTAACCTTCCTATTAATCAGGAAAAGTCACGTTGTTGTTGTTGTTGTTGTTGGGTGCCCTCGAGTCGTGCCTGACTCACAACGACCCTCATAGGGTTTTCAATGGCTGTTTCGGAATTGCCTTGGGAGTGGGTTGCCACGTCCTTCTCCCAAGAAAAGTCATATTGAAACAAAAAGACTCCAGTTCCCACTGACCAGACATCATATCTTTTAGCACGAAACGCTGGCAGTGTGTGGGGAAGATTTACTACCCCTGCCTGTGGCACAGCCACTCCGAAGGGTAAAGCAGGGAGGTAACGTAGCCCACACCCTAAAGATCTAGAAATTCATTCCTCAGCATCTACCCTAAACATACCCGTGGGGGTTCATAAAGTAGCTCACACAAAAATGCTCAGTGCAGCACTATTTCTCATAATCTAATAGCTATAAAATAATAAATTATGGCTTGTCCACATTAAATAAATCATAATTTACCATATTATATAATGATATAGTAAAAAAGTGAAATAATTTTTATATGCCTTAGAAAAATTCTAATACATGTTTCAATGAAAAAAGTTGTAGAAAATTACATACAATGTGATGACATTAAAAAAAACATAAAACAACATAATACACTTTTTCTTTTTTTCCCCAGTACTGGGGGTTGAACCCATGGCCTCACACTTGCATGCTATGCAAGTGCTGGACCACTGAGCTGCACCCCCAGCCCCCCCCCCTTTTTTTTTTTTTTTTTTTTTTTTTTTTTTTTTTTACTTTTTTGAGACAGGGTCTCACTAAGTTATGCAGACTGCCTTTGGTCTCGAACTTGAGATCCTTCTGCCTCCGCCTCCCAAGCTGCTAGGATCACAGGCATGCGCCACCACACCCGGCTTACATAATACACTTTCTAAGGGCATATATTTGTATACAACAATAGAAAAAAGCCTGGTGCAATTCACGCTACACTGATAGTACCTGTTACCTCTGAGGAGAAAGAAAGGCTAACAGCTGTAATCAAAAAGGAACTTTAGCCTCATTAAGATTGTGTTAAATTTTTATGAAATACTTTATCTCATTTTAACCTTTTTAATTCCAAAATACGTGAATGTCAATAAGAACTTTAAAATATCTCTCATTTCTTTATGATGAAAACACTCAAATCCCCTTTTAGCTTTTTGAAATACATAGTATATAACTGCTATCTAAGTCACCCTACCGTGCAATACAACCCCAGCTTCTTATCCTATCTAACTGTAACTCAGTACCCACTGATCAGCCTTTTCCCAACCCTCTTTCCTCTCTACTCTCCTCCACCTCTAGTAATCAGCATACGACTACCTCTGTGAGTTCAGCCTTTCTTAGATTCCATGAGTGAGATCATGCATTATTTCTCTTTTTGTGCCTAGTTTATTTCACTTGATGCCGTGATCTCTAATTCCGTCCATTTTGTTACAAACAATAGTATTTCATTCTTTTTTATGGCTGAATAATATTCCAGTGTGTATATACACTGCACTAATGGAAACTTAGCTTGATTCCGTATCTCGGCAATTATGAATAGTACTGCAATAAACACCAGAGAGGAGATGTCTCTTCAATACACTGATTCCATTTTCTTTGGGTATATACCCAGTAGTGGGACTGCTGGATCACATGATACTTCTATTTTTAATTTTTTGAGGAGTCAATATACTATTTTCTATAATAGCTGTACTAATTTACATTCCCAGCAACAGTGTGCTAAGCTTCCCTTTTCTCCACATCCTTGCCAGAATTGTTATCAACTCAAAATGAATTAAAGACTTAAATGTGAGACTTGACCAGTCCCAGTGGTATATCCCTATTATTCCAGCAACTGATGAGGCTGAGGCAGGAAGATCACAAGTTCAAGGCCAGAGTCAGTGTGTACAACTTAGTGAGACTCTGTCTCAAAATAAAAAATAAAAAACGGGTTGGAGGTTCAGCTCACTGGTAGAGCACCTGCCTAGTGTGTGGGAGGCCCTGGGTTCAAGCCCCTGTACTGTGGAGGTAAAAATAAATAAATAAATAAACAAACAAACACACAAAACTAAGACCCAAAACAGTAACACTACTACTAGAAGAACACATAGGAAACACCTCAGGACAGTGGAATGAGCAAGAGATTTTTGGATAAGACAAAGTCCAGGAAACAAAGACAAATGGGGTTACATCAAACTAAAAATCTTCTGCACAGCAAAGGAGACAATCATCAGAGTAAAGAGATAACCTACTACTTCTGATAAGGGGTTAATATCCAGAAAATATAAGGAATAAGGAACTCCAGAAACTCAACAGCAAAAAAGTAAAGAATCTGTAAAAACTTAAACTAAAAAAGTTATAAAGCTCAGAGTGGTGGTACACGCCTTTAATCCCAGCGACTCAGGAGGTGGAAGATGCAGGAGGATTCCAAGTTTGAGGCCAGAGGCATCCCGCATAACTCAGTGAGACCCTGTCTCAAAATACAAAGCAAAAAATGGGCTGCATGTACAGCTCAGTGGTTGAGTACTTGGAAAAAGCAGGGTGGGGCCCCAGGGTTCAACTCCCCAGTACTGGAAAAAAATAAAATTAAGTGGGCAATGTTGTTGTTAGGTATCATTGAGTCATCTCCAACTCATAGCTACTCTCATAGGGTTTAATGGCTGATTGTTTCAGGATTGCCTTGGGAGTGGATTGCCATGTCCTTCTCCCATTTTTAGGGTGCTGGGAATTGAACCCAGGACCTCAGGGACTGCAGAGCGGAACTCTACCAACTGAGCTAAATCCCAGCCCCAAATGAGCAACAGACATGGACATTTCTCAAAAGAAGACGAACAAATGACTAAAAGGTATACGAAAAAATGCTCAGAATTGCTAATCGTTACAGCAATGTAAATCAAAACTGCAATGAGGTATCACTTCAGCCCAGTAAAAAGGCTATTATCAAGCATGTTTCTATATGCCAACAATACATATTACTTTTACTTAAAGCAAACTTAAAATACATATGAATACTTGAAGATTAAAACAATCTTAAATGGGCGTTTTGTCATTTCAATCTGAAGAGTAAGACATGGGTTTAATGGGAACCCCGTAGATGTGGCACGATTAGATCAGGCGAGTGCTTTCTTGACAGCCCAGATTCATAAAGACAGAAGATACTCTCAAGACGTGTGAACCCCAGCAGTTCCTTACCGGCGGTCAGCAATGCAACATTGGCCAGAGGCCCAAATGCAGGATGTGAAAAAGGTTTTGATTTAACTCAGGGGTTCTTCTCAGTTCCTTGAGCTAAAAGCTGTAATTCTGGAAGGAAGAGTCTGTAAGAGGCAAAGGGTTGGATCCACAGAATGTGAAAGAGAACAGGAGGGGTCCAGTGATAGAAGAGAAAAAAACAGACTGAGGTTAAGGAGAATACACCAGGTAGGAGACTTGGTGATCTGATAAAAAGGACAATCTTAAATGAGATAGGCAGAGAAAACAAACACCAAGAAAATAAATACATACATAAATAAGTAAATACCAAGAGCATTATAGCTCAAACTAACAAAACAACATTAAGAAAGAAGACCTACAGGCGGGAAAATAGCTTAAACACAAAAAGAGTGGAAAGAATAAAACTTCTGGCTACCGACACCTATTTTAATTTAGACATAATATTATATATATCAAGAATTGGGCAACGGACAGTATGTTCAAAAGAAGCAGGTAAAGCTATGAAAAAGACAGATGCAAGCCAAAGTCACCGCAGAGATAAACCAGTCTTAATTGCCTGGCAGAAAAGAGAAGGCTCACTCTCAAAAGAGAACCAAACTGGCAGTGGCAAGACCCACTGTACGGGCACTGTGTGAAAACCAAGACTCCACGGAAGACGGCCAGAGGAGGAGCCTTTGCCTTGCTGACCACGCCATTTCACAAAAATCAAACACAGCAACAAAGAAGGCTGCTGCACGCAGGCCCAACCAGCGGACAGGGGCCAAGTGCTGGGGGCAGGGACAGAGGCAGTGGGAAATGAGAACTGCGCATTTACTCAGTAATTTCAGGCCAGGTGCTGAGGGTATCCTCTTGGATGTTCTAACAGAGAAAGAAGACAATGAGTGACAGGTGGTTAGCAGATTTCAGAAAAGCCGGGAGCTGTGGCACATACCTGTAATCCCAGCAACTTGGGAGGCAGAGACAGAAGGATTGCAAGATAAAGGCCAAGGGCAGCCTGCACATCTTAGTAAGACTCCATCTCAAAATACATTTAAAAAGGGGGCTAAAGGAATACCTAGTAGCAGAACACTTGCCTCACATGTGCAAGGCCCTGGGTTCAATCTCTAGTGCTGAAAAAATTAAACAGTAACAACAACAACAAAAAAAACCTAAATAAAACCAACCTTCTAGTCAGAATTTACTGACTCAAACATGCAGCATGGAAGGACAGAAGTACCTTTAAGTCTTGAGAAGGACTAATCTTGCACTGATTTTCACAAATAATTCCCAAACTACAGATTGAAAAGCTTACTGTCAGTCTCTGAAGTTAAAAAAAAAAAAAAAAAAAGTCTACTAGACAAGATTTATGATCCCTTAATAAGCCAGGTCTTTGCCATATGAAAATACAGGAGCTCAGAAGGAAGAAAGCCACACTAACCTCATTTCTTTTTTTGACAGGATTACTAGGTCAAAAAATTCAAAGAACACCATAGATGATGTTCCATCGTGAGCTCATTAAGGTGTATAATGTAATTACTCCTAACCGTAAAATGAAACGTGGGCCTGATGATAACAGAGTAAGATTCATAATTAGTGCACACACTGTAAAACGTTCAAGACAACAGGATGAAGACACAGAAGCCATGCGTGTTCAGGTGGAGAGGACACACAGTGAGGAATACAGCAAAAAAAAGGTGAAAGGCAGAGCTAAGATGAAAACTAGCTCAAAAAGCCAGGCAAGGTGGCTCATGTCATAATTCCAGTGACTGGGAAGAGGCAGGAGGACCCCAAGTTCAAGGCCAGAGCAGCCTGTGTAATTTAGCAAGACCCTGACTCAAAATACAAAGTAAAAAAGGGGCAGTGGGTATGACTCAGTGCCCTCTCAAGTAGCACGCATGAGGCCCTGGGTTCGACCTCTGAGTGTTGGAAAAAGGGGGGGGGGCAGGGGAGGGTGAGGAAAACTAACTCAAACTAAAAACGGAGGCTGGAAATCAACAATATGTAAGGTAATAGTAACTAAAAATGAATTTTAAAGTGTCTCAATATGAGAAAGATTTCTGACAGGACCATTTCCTGGAGAGAAGAGCTGGCTGCTCTGACGAGAAGATGAGACCCCCAGGACGTGCCTGGACAGAGGCGACAATGAGCAGCAACCCTGACACTGTCTCCCCAAATCTGCCTCACCTGGCATCCACACCTCAGCTTAGATAGGACATTTACAAACTGAAAAGAGGGGGGAAGGAGACCAAAAAGCCATGTCACTTAAAGGAAGGTTAGGGAAGGAGCAGTAAGCCTGAGCTCCTGTCACCTGAACGGTCACTGTATGAATGAAGGAAGGACTTAACAGTGCTCTAAGAGCCACACAGCAACAGCTAAGCAAAAGTTCCTGGAAAGCAATGCTCCATATGAGGAAGTACCTAAAGGCAAAGCCACCTGCTTCACAAGTCATTCCCATGCCATCATTAGACATTCAGGCGGAGTCCAAAGGACCATCAGAAACTGTCAAAGGGCCTACAATGCTAGCAGGTGGTTAATCCAGGTGACCTCTAAGTGAACGCTCTGACCTTGGAGATAGGGAGACTGACACTATCTGACGCCGAGTCATTCGTAAGTAGCCAGTCTTTGATGCAGAGCAGTCTCGGGTAGTATGCACCCCTGAATGCGGGCAGTGTTTACGAACACAGGGTTTGCTCAGACCTGCCTTCAAAATCCAGCCTTACAACATACCTGCCTGTGGCACTTTGGGCAAGTTTCTTTACCCTTGGGCACCTCAGTTTTCTCACCAGTAAAATGGAAACGATAAGTACCTTCCCCTCCCAGGACTGTTGAAAGGATAAGTTGACCACATAGCTGGGCAACTGGAACACAGTAAATATGTGACAAATGGTATTCTTTTACTATTGTGGCTATTGAAATAGTAACAATAAATAACAGTGCTTGGTGTGGCTACAGAAGTCAAGGTGCTTATTCCAACTTCCCCATTCTCCCAAGAGGCTGGATCCCTTAGGTTACTGCTTGAAGAAAGAGAACATCGGATAATGATGATAACCAGCACTTACTGGACACTCACTATGTGCTAGGCATCACCCTAAAAACTGTCATATTTTATTAGAGATTCCCAACAACTGAACCCCTACTATTTGCCTCTCTGGATGAGGAAACTGAGTTTTGTAGGGACCAAATAATTTTCCCAAGGCTATGGAGCTGGAAAGTGACAGGTCAGGGTCTGAACCCAGGCAGTCCAGCTTTGAAACCCTCACTCAGTGCCACAAAACCGAGAGTTCTCAATCCTGGTACACCTTAAAACTGCCCAGAGGACGTGAAAACCACAGCCGTGGCCAGCATCACTCAGCCCTAACCTCACACAGCGCAAATTTAAACTAATCTGGGAAGGGGAACGGTGTCGTCCGGGGTTGTCGTGCCTTGAGATGGCAGCTTTCCCCAGGTGACCCTCCAGGCAGGACCACTGTTGTTTAGGAGGATCTTCAGAATCATGACATCAAGTCTGCTTTACCAAAAATCAGAAAAACTATTTCTGAATCAAAACTTGACCTCAAAAGTCATCCTATTTAGGTCAGTCGCATATTGCCATCTTGCAGACAAGGAAACAGACCGACAAAGGTTCAGTAACTTGCTTCAGTCACAAAGAAACTGAGGCTGCATTCCAGGAGGGTTTGTCATCACGGAGAGCTCCAACAGAAGTGGGAAAGAATCTTGAGAGCATGATCAGGCATGCTTCAGGGAGGATGTGACAGCGGAGTCAGATGAGGCACTGCACGAGGGCAAACAAGCAAAGTGAAATAGCAGAGGCTGGGATCGGAGGTGTGGTAAAACTACACAGCTTTCAGAGTTGAGTTGAGAAGGACTCCATGGTCTGCGTGGCCTGGATTGTGCAGGCACACGTGCCAAGCTGCACAGCTGTCTCTGGCTTTCACAGGACTGTTCCTGATACAGAAATCCACTCAAGCAGGTGCCTAGAACCCCAGCCTGCAAGGGTCACATTCCCAACTTGAACTCACAGTGCAGGAAAAGAGGAAAGCAGTTTCTGGAGTCCGAGCTCTGCATTCCAGCTCCTCTGTCTATTAGAATCAATGAGGAAGGACACGGTCTAGGGCTATGGTATCATATCATACATTATACAGCAATAGAGCAAGACTTTGGAGTCAGACAAACCTGGATTGGAATCCTGACTACCTTTACCTGCTCTGTAATCTGGGCAATTTATTAAATTTCGAGAGGCTGTGCCCTCCTTTGCGAAGTACTGATAAAAAAATATATTCCTCATAGGGTTGCTGTGAGAAACAAATGTAGTGTGCTTAATACAGTGGCTGGTTAAGAAAGCAAGGAAGTTCCCAACATGTAGCAGCTATTTTTTAAATTCATTCAACATGTTTACCTAGCTTTTGCTTTCATCAACAAAGCCAGGCTGGGGAAACTCACACAGCACAGGACAGACCTTCAACATGCAGTCAGAGGACTGCTTACTGAGCCCTTTTTAAACACTCGTATTTGCAAACACAACTTAGGGAGGACCTTTACATTCACGGATTTATATTAGAGTGGAATAATAAGGATGTGGACTGGCTACAAAGGAATAGTTTTCCTGTTTACTTATAAACTGCTTTGGTAAGACTGGGGCAGATTACTATATGTGAAAACTCAAGATGAGCTCTAGGGAGAAAAATACTCTAAAAAATAAGAGTAGGATTAGTTTAGCATTCTCTGACAACAGGACATTATTAGGGGGTTTGTATTTAAAACGTATTTGTATTATCAACAGAAGTGCTAATACCTCTCATCCGCCAACCCCCAAATTGCTCCAACGCCCCCAGAAGCCCCACTGTGGTACATTTTCACTACATTTAAAGGCAAAGAAGAGTCAATCCTCTATAATAAAAGCAGAAAATGAGTAAGGGTCCACAGAAAGCAGGCTCTCGTCTTATTTTTGCCACTGACTGACTTCCCTAACCCTCCTCAGAGAAGGCCATCTTTCCTAACCCTCCTCAGAGAAGGCCATCTTTCCTAACCCTCCTCAGAGGAGGCCATCTTTCCTAACCCTCCTCAGAGGAGGCCATCTTTTTTCTCCAGCTCTAACATCTGAAACACACCTGACAGAGTCTTCATCTTCAACAGCCGACCTCAGACTAGGGACTTCACAAGTCCTTTCCTTCTGGAATTCTTGGACGAGGACAGGACATGCAAGGCAGAGCCAGAGGCATGAAGCAATGGCAGGGAAGTCACTCTCTAGGAACCGTAGAAAGATCCCTCCCCAAACACCCTGTACCTTTCTTCATCATGTCTCGGTCCAAGGCTACATTTCTCTGGGCCAGATTTACTTCTGATCGAAAATGGAAGCGCTTGGCTCGCTGTTCTTTCTTTTCAATTGCTTCCTAGAAAGTACAGAAAAGTTAACGAAGTAAAACATAGAAGTTAAATCACAAAACAACATGATGTATCAGTGACACTCCTAAAATAAATCAGAAGAAATCAGCAACACTGCACCTTGAATGAGTTTTGAAGACAAGAGGATATTCACAGTGTTTGGAATCATCTCCACCCTATCACACCCTGGCATTGTGCCTTGGACTTATTAGGAATTCAAAGAGTATGTGTTCATGAAGTTCTCTGACATTTCATTTATTATCAGCAATCATGCCAGCAAAGTGCAACTAAACAATCTCCACATCTCCATTTTCCAAGTGCAGAAACTGAGGCACTAAGTGGGCACCGTGATACCTGCCTATAATCCCAACGACTCGGGAGGCTGAGGCAGGACGATCATAAATTCCAGGCCAGAGGCAGCCTGTGCAACTTACTGAGACCCTGACTCTAAATAAAAATAAAAACAGGAGCGCCGGGCGTGGTGGCGCACGCCTGTAATCCCAGCGGCTCGGGAGGCGGAGGCGGGAGGATCGCGAGTTCGAGACCAGAGGCAGTCTGCGTAACTTAGCCAGACCCTGTCTCAATAAAGTAAAAAAATGGGCTGAGGGTGCAGCTCAGTGGTCCACCACTTGCAAAGCATGTAAGCGCGAGGCCCTGGGTTCAACCCCCAGTACCGCAAAAAATAAATAAATAAATAAATATAAATAAAATAATAAAAACAGGCTGGGAATGCAGCTCAGTGGTGGAGCTCTTGCCTCGCATGCACAAGGCCCTGGATTTAACCTCTGAGTACAGGAAAATAAAAACCGCAACAATAAAAAACATGAAGTACAAAAAATAAGAAGGCTTGCAACAGGTATCTTGGCTGGCTAACGGGGCAGACTCTGATTCCAGTGTTATTTCTAGGAGTCCCCCTCCCCCAGCCCACGCCTTACCTCAGTACACTGTCTGTGGGCAGAGTAATCACACTTATTACTATGCTCTTCCACATTATGTCTGCCTGAGTGGTCCACTCTCTAAAGCTACTGCCCCATTTAAAAATAACACTGAAGCAAAGAAACGCTCTATTCTAGTCTGCGTCCATAGAATTGCCAGTTTTCACTTTTAAGTGACAAGAAGCACATGCTTCAGTGAAAGACGTAATCAATTTTCTAAGTTTCCTCTAAGAGCTAAAATAAACCTGGATTCAACGGTGGCTTTCTGGTGTCTCTCAGGAATCCTTTGGTAATTGTATATTGACTTTGCCACACTAACTGAAGGTCCTAACAACAGAAAGCTTGTGGGGACTGGTGAAACTACAACACTTCTGTTATTTCCCAGTAGTTACGTTAATTTTCTTCACTGAAGTCTTCCTAGTACAAACAATTATCTACTCTCCATTAGTAACAATTTAAGTACCAACTCTGGGAATATCACCTATTTTCCCACATAACTGTTTATATAATGGCAAGCAATGTAGTATTAACAACAGTCTACTTCTTTCTCAACTATAATAAGAAAACATTTTCACTCTATTCTATATTCTTGTCTGTCTAGAAGATAATTAGTTCTTTCTTTTGGACTTTTAAGAAGAAATCTGTAACAGTTGGGTGCTGTAGCACATGCCTATAATCCCAGCAATTCAGGAGGCTGAGGCAGGAGGATTCCAAGTTTGAGTCCAGAGGCAGCCTGTATAACTTAATAAGAGCCTGTCTCAAAATAAAAATAAAAAGTAAAAAAGGAGCTACATGTGCAGCTCAGTGATAGAACACCTGCCTAGCATGCATGAGGCTGTTGGTTCTGGGTGCAAAACAAAACAAAACAAAACAAAGAAATCTGAGGCAGAAAGGGATAGGGATGTAGAGCAGTTGCCTACCAGGCCCAAAGCCCTAGGTTCAATCCCCAACAACACTCCCCTCACAAAGAAGGCGCATAAAAATTCCAGGTTAGACAAGGTAATCCCAAACCCATAATCCCAGAACTCAGGAGGCTACATCAGGAGGATCCCCCTGAATCTAAGGCCAGCCTGGGCTACACAGCAAGTCCAAGCCAGCCTCAACAGCACAGTGAGACTCTGTCTCAAAAACAAAACAGCAAGGTACAGTGGTGCATGCCTGTAATCCCAGCAACTCGGGAGGCGGAGGCAGAAAGATTGCAAGTTCAAGGCCAGAGGCAGCTTGCATAATTTAACAATACCCTGCCTCAAAATGAAAAGTAAAAATAGGCTGGGGATATAGCTCAGTGATAGAGGGGTTGCAAAGTATGTGCAAAGTCCGGGGTTCAATCCCCTTAGTACTGGGGGCGGGGGACACCAAAAAAATAAAAATCTGAGCCAGAATCAGAGAATCAGACACAGATAAACTATAAAAAGATAAGCATAACATATTTTTATTATTGCTGTTAGCCACCTGATACAATAATAAATACTCTTGTTCAGAATTATAATTCAAAATTCTGTTCCAAACTAATTGTACACATTTAAATCAGATTTGTACACATTTAAACTGGATTAAACAACAAATACGTACTGACTGTTTATAATAAATAAGAAAACAACAGGTTTCACTATGAGGCCTTACAATGAGGGTGGTACTAACCACTACACAAAAGGCAGTATTTGCAGGTGCTGACAATAATTCAATTGCTTGACCTTTAAAGTTTAGACAGGAATAAAAAGCAAAACAACAAAACAAACTCAAAGTTTAGACAGTTATACAATCAGAAAACCTTCCTTTTCTAAGTCTTCAACCGGTGATGAATTAGGCATTTACTAGGGGCCTACTATGTGCCAGCTGATTTTCATATTTAAAGTGGAAACGAACCACATGTTTTAAGAATGAAGATAGCATTAAATAATCATTCCCAGTGCAGAACTCTTTCTTGGAAGTGGTTGAGTACAAGCATCTAAGTTGAGTGATTTTATGTTTTCATGGATGAAGGAACACACAAATGCTGCCTGGATGTTTCCAGGATATATGAAGGCATCGCTGTGTAATACGAAGTTTTTAAAAAATAGTTTTTAATCCAGCAACAAAAGCAAAAAACAAAGAATATTTACTGCTCTGCAAGTCCTCTGGACCAAGTTCATTAATTTCACCTGCTTACCAAATGGAAGAAATAAATCACCACCTGCCGTACCTTAGAAGTGACATCAATCCCAGTGATGAAGCTTCCAGCCTTGTTTTCGTATCTTCTGCTTGTGTCCTAACACAAAGAGGAAACGTGAGAAATTCTGACAGCAAAAATCTATGAAGAAAGGCGGCCTGACAACTGGCTCTTTTCAGCAATCCTTCTCCACTCCATATAAACCCTGACTGAGAAGCCCATGGCAGGCACATACCATCCAGGTGCCGCAATGCACACCTGTCACCTCACTCAGCTATTTGGGAGGATGAGGCAGGAGGACTGCCAAGTATGAGGCCAGAGGCGGCCTGCACAACTTAGTAAGACCCTGTCTGAAATTTTTTTTTTTTTTTTTTTTTTTTGCAGTACTGGGGGTTGAACCCAGAGCCTGGCGCCTGCATGCTTTGCAAGTGCTGGACCACTGAGCTGCGCCCCCAGCGTATTTTTTTTTTTTTTTACTTTTTGAGACAGGGTCTCGCTAAGTTACGCAGACTGCCTTTGGCTGGTCTCAAACTTGCGATCCTCCTGCCTCTGCCTCCAGAGCCACTGTGATTACAGGCGTACGCCACCGTGCCTGGCTGTCTCAAAATTTTAAACCAGGAGAGGGGGTAGGCTGGAAGTGCAGCTCACTGTCAGAACACCCGCTTAGCAAGGCCCTGGGTTCAACCCCCAGTACATGAGGGGAAAAAAAAGGCAGCCCATCCTTGTGCCTCCACAGTAGCAATCAGGCACTCCTAACAAGAAGTCATTTCTAGATCCGAGCCTCTTCAAAGTCTTAAGTAATTCCACCAGTGAAGGCATCCATCTAAAGATAACCTAAATGCGTTCATGAAAGATGTCAAAGAGGCAGTCACTTAACTCTCCAACCCAGACTGGACAAATTCTCCAAGCTGGGCCACCAGGTGGAGCAAAAGCCTCCACCAAAATGCAGAAAGGCCACACTCACCAGAACTCCTAGAGAAAACAGCAGAGCAGCAGAGCCCAGGAAGAGGATGGGTTCGGAACCCTAGCGAGGACTGAAGTGTCAGCTCTGGCATTCACTAATCACATCAACACTGTACAACACCTTGGACTTCTTGGACTTCTCGGGGCTTTAGTTCCCTCTGTGGTATCTGCCTGTCTCCCTGACCTCTTTTTCTGTTTGAACAGAACTTAACATCTCTCCAACAGAGCCACCTTGTTCCCACCTTTTTGCGGGCTGTTGCCCCTGCTGGGAAGGCTCCCTTCCAATACGCACAGAGTTGCCCCCTTTTGTCATGTACTATATCATTTGTTGCTGTTGTTTGGGGCCTTCGAGTCAGGTGCGACTCGCAGCGACCCTCATAGAGTTTTTAAAGGCTGATTGTTTCGGGATTGCTTTGGGAATGGACTGCCACATGCCTCTCCCAGTGCTGGGATGAACCTGTGTCCTCAGAAAGTGCAGAGCAGCGCTCTACCAACTGAGCTAAACCCCAGCCCCCAGTGTACAGCTTAAATGTCACTATCTCAGGGGACTTCCCTGACCATCCTATCACACACTGCTTTATCCCCTGCACACTCTCCTCTATATTTTCTCATTAACGGGTATTACTTTCTTGATAACACTTGATAATAATGAAAACTATCTATTTACTCGTGTCCCCCACTAGAACATAAACTCCAAGAGGGAGTCTGATTTTGATCCGGACTGAGCACCTACGACTGTGTCTAGCACACAGTGGGGAATGCAATACATACACGATGAACTGAATGAAGGGATGATACACTTACGTCACAACCGCAGTGATATTTAAACGATATAACTGGTAACTGGTGAAATGCTACTACGCTCATTGTTACCAGGGTCATCTTCCGTCAACACTAGTTATCCTACCTTAGCCTTTTCCCATAACTTCAGATTAAAAACAAAACTTACTGACACGTAGTTTTAAAAAGAAAAGAAGTTCACCTATGTGTGAATTCCAGCTACCCAGGCGCAGGACCAGCTCTAAGAACTACCACACCACAAGTACAACACCCCTCACCATCCCCTTGTGATAAACGAGACCACGGGCCACGGTGGGTCTCCAGACCTTGATTTCACTGCGGGTCAGATGCGGGGGCAAGGCGACCCTCCCGTCACAGGAGCAGCACAGTGAGCACCCGCTGCTGCCAGGGCGGCCTCCACGAGCGCCCTGCTTCACAGGCACCCACTGCGCCGGGCGGGGGGCTGGGATTTGGTTCAGTGGGTCGAGAGCCGCTCTGCAGTCTCTGAGGTCCCGAGTTCGATTCCCAGCACCGCAAAAATGGGAGAAGAACCTGGCAATCCACTCCCAAGGCAATCCCGAAACAGTCAGCCATTGAAAACCCTATGAGGGTCGCTATGAGTCAGACTCGACAGCACCTAACAACATGGTAAGTTTAATGGAGCTTTTAAGGGAGCAGGACCTGGCAATCCACTCCGAGGCAATCCAGAAACAGCCAGCCATTGAAAACCCTATGAAGGTCGCTATGAGTCGGACTCGACTTGACAGCACCTAACAACATGGTAAGTTTAATGGAGCTTTTATGGGAGAAGGACCTGGTAATCCACTTCCAAGGCAATCCGGAAACAGCCAGCCATTGAAAACCCTATGAGGGTCGCTGTGAGTCGGATACCGACTCGATGCCACCTAACAACAACAACAACAACAACAACAACAACAACAACAACTCCGCCGGGCGAGACCCGAAGGGGAGACTTGGCCGGCGCCACCTGACAGCTCCTTCCGGGCCCGGGGCTCCGGGCTCCGTCCCCGGGAGGCGCCGCTCCATCACCACCCCGGCCCCCGAGCACAGCCCGGCCCCGGGGACCCCGAGGGGCGCCCCCGCTCCCCGCCGCCCTCCCGCCTCCTCCGGCCCTCGCAGCACCCACTTCCGGGCGCCCGGCCGCCCTCCTCCCGCCCCGGGGCTCGGCTCCAGCGCGGCCCCGGCCCCCGCCCGCTCCGCGCCGCTCCCCGCCCGCCGCCGCCCCTTCCGGGCCTCCCGGCGGCCCCGGCCCCGGCCTCCCGCCCCGCGCCCGCACCGGGAGCAGCTCCTTCAGCGAGCGCCGCACCGGCACGGCCTCCAGCTCGCCCTCCTCCACCTCCATGGGCTCCGGCTCGCCGCGCTCCGAGCCGGGGTCCAGCGCGGGCGACGGGAGCCCCAGGGCCGGCCCCGCCGGGGCCTCCGCCTTCACGGACACCCGCAGGCCGCGGACGGCCGCCATCGCTGCCTGCCGGCCGCACCACCGAGGCCCCGCCCCTCGCACCAGCTGGCGAGGGCGCCGCCGCCGCCTAGAGCGTAGCCTGCTTCTGCCGGGAGGCCGCGCCCCCTGGTGGCCGGAGGATCTCAGGGCCGGCGCTTGGGGCGGGGCGGAGTGGAGATGGGCGGAGCCTGGGGACAACCGTGGAGTCCGGGGTTATAAAATCGCTACATCCCGGAGTGAAATTTGGCTCAGTTGGTAGAGCGCCGCTCTGTAGTCTCTGAGGTCCTGAGTTCGATTCCCAGCACAACAAAAATGGGAGAAGGACGTGGCAACCCACTCCCAAAGCAATCCATTGAAAACTCTATGAGGGTCGCTATGAGTCAGATGCGACTTTAGGGCACCTAACAACAACAATGGGCTGGGATTTAGCTCAGTTGGTAGAGCACTGCGCTGCAGTCTCTGAGGTCCCAAGTTCGATTCCCAGTACCCCAAAAATGGGAGAAGGACCTGGTAATCCACTCCCAAGGCAATCCCGAAACAGTCTGCCATTGAAAACCCTATGAAGGTCACTATGAGTCGGATACCGACTCGACGGCACCTAACAACAACAACAATATCCCAGAAGACTACACCACTACTAAAAGCTAGCTACTGCTGCCGGGTGCTGTGTTGCACACCTGTAGTCCTAGCGACTCAGGAGGCAGAAGCTGTAAGATCTCTAGTTCAAGGCTGAGGCTGAAGCAGGAGGATTGTGTTCAAGGCCAGTCTGGGCTACATAATGAGTTTGAGACCAGCCTGGACTATATATAGGGGGGGGGGGGGAAGGAGGAAAGAAAGGAAGAAAAGAAAAACACAAAACAAGGGAAGGGATGGGATAAGGATCAAAGTGCTATGCATTGGGACAGTAAGAAAGATACCTTGAAGACATCGCCTGAATTGGCCAGACCCCAGCCACTGCACGTTCTAGAGTGTAAAGGAGCAAACCCGTCTAAAAGATTTGGCTTTAAGAAGAGAGCCCCAGGGCCCCCCGCCTCCAACAGGGCTGCCCAGGAAAGTGTTTCCCCACATTCAGCCATCCAGGCACTCAGGGGCTGCTGCAGCCATGCTCCACCAGGGCCTGGCTACTGCTGAAGCTGGCAGCAGACCTTGGTATCATCTAGTGATGCTGATTTTGCAGGCATACAGAATGCAAGAGTTATGGGGTCATGAAGACTTCCAAGATTTCAAAGGAAAATCTGAGAGGAGAGGCAATATATAGCAGGTCAGACTGGCAACCCCTGAGAGGGCAATGTGTGAAAGTATAAGGAAGACGTGGGAAGATGCAGTGGAGCCCCCCAGGAAGTCAGAGATACTAAGAATGGGGAGTGTCTGCCTAGGAAAGCCGCAGGTCACAAGTGGAACCAGCCAGAATAGCCAGCAAGACCATTGGGGTGGGGATGCCCAAGTCCAACTTACATCATAACACCAGGTGCTATGGATGCCAGAGATGGTGCTACAGGATTTAATGTTTGCCCTGCTGGGTTTCAGTCTCTCTTTGAACCTGTTCTTCCTTGCCGTTCTCCAGTCCTTCTCTTTTGGAAGTGGAATATTTACTCTATGCCATTATATCATAGGAGTATACAGCTTTTTTTTTTTTTTTTTTTTTTTTTTTTTTTTTTTTTTTTGCAGGGGCCCACAGCTAAAAGTTACCTCAACTCTCTGAAGAGACTTTGGACCTGAACTTTTGCACAACGCTGGAAATGTTAAGACTATGGGGACCCTTGGAGATGAACTGAATGCATTTTACAATATGAGATAGACATGAACCCTTTGTGGGCCAAGGGTGGCATGTTATGGTTTT